>CAJNOI010002234.1:0-10067 GCA_905250115.1 Adineta steineri
GGTCCAGCTGTTGGATTTGTCGGATTTGCTGTCACAATACTATTACCGTGAATATCATTAAATCCTTTGTTCACCTTAACTAACGTAGCTATACTTAAAGCAAATACAACCGTTGTCAGTACTATTCCAACCCCAACAACAGGTACCAAAATTTTCATAAATTTAAGCATTTTACCTTCATTCATATTGCTCTCCATGAATAGTTAAAAAAAATAAAAATGGTAAATGAAATTGCAGTTGTCGATTATTTATAGAGAAAGATTAGAATGAAGAATGAAAAAATTAGTAATGTTATCTAACCTTGACTAACACAAATTTATGGTAATAGCTATAAAATAAGATCGTTAAAAAAAAGACATCTCATTTTAGATTTATTAATATGACTATAATTTAATGTGATAAGAAGGATAGTAATATATGTCAGAATAAAGAATAAAAAATAAAAATGAATGTTAGATTTATTGATGTAAAACGCAACTTCTGATAATTTTCTATTTCGTCATCATAAGATTGATACATGTTTGTAGGCGTTGACTGAAATATAGATGAATAAATTGGAAAATTATTATATCGTTCGATTCTTATACGTAAAAGTTTAATAGATCGTACTCTTCTCATTCAATCTTCAGTTTTTCCATGATATGATCCTCTCTTACGTCTTCACTATCACATAAAAAAATAAAATTTCATCTCGAATAATTTTCGAGATACTAGAAGCACTTAATAACATATCTAGGCAATTATCATAAAATATCTATAGCTGATCGTAAGTAATATTCCTAATTCTATCCGTTTGTAATTCGTTGCCAGTGTCATCACGATGGATTTTGTCACCAGATTTCATAATCTCTTTTTTTAGTTGATATTGATAACAAAAAAAAGGAAAGTGCAAACAGTGATTACAATAAAATTCAGTATTTAAGGACAAAGATGTGAGAAGTTGTTGAAAAGGACAATCGAGATATCATTTTGCCTCGTTAACTTCATGCATATGATATGAATTGCAATGGTGACAAGAAAAAAAACATGTTTCAAAATATCACGTTTACTACTAGTGATACAATTCTTGTAGCAAAATGTTCATAGTCTTTAGAGAGATGTGAACAAAAAGACACTTTAGTTTTTATTATTAAACCAATATTTCAATATTCTATTAAGTTCCATATATAGTTAGAAGTGTAACCACATATTATATATCACTGTAAAAACTCTAGTTTAGTTTTCTATGATAACAGTATTTTTTTAAATATGACAAATAAAAGTTTTTGCTCTGTAATAAGTTTGTTAGGTAGTGTGTATCTCTGTAGATAACTATGTTGCTGATCGAGACATCGCTTCAGCGAAAGATGATTATTTTGCCCTTTTTATTATTCTTTATAATCAACTTCATGAAAATTAAATTACAATAAAGAATCAAATTGATTTATTCGAAGAATAATATTGTCTTTATACTTCAGCAACCGTCCACACAACACATGAGAACAAGTAAAAGGTAATTTGAAGATTTGAGTATATTCTTTATACTTGAATTTAGGTTAACACAAAACAAAGAAGATTGTGTAATCTATTTGCTTTTCTGATTGTATAACCAGTTGGAAAAGTAGAACAAGGAAAGAATATGAGAATTTCAATGATTCTCATGAGCGAAGAAAAAAAAGAATGACCTGTATATATATATATATGTATGAGCGATTCAAAGAAGAAGAGAAGGATAAACGAAAAAGAAGAAAATGAAAGAAGAATATATAGATATATATATAAACAGAATGTATATTTCTCGTTAAAGTGCTCTTTGATATATAAGATGAAATAAGACGTATATAACAACAACAATAACTATTAGTAATTCCAAAGGACCGAGTTACTTATTAAAAAATAGAGAAAGATGAAACGAATTATGTACTAGTTAAATACCATTCATATACATTCAATGTATTACTAATTGAAAAAAAACTGAATGAATTTTAAAAGAAAACAAAAGAAATAGGATTTGACAACTGTAATATGGTTTCATGGACAGTTTATATACATATGTTTACGCAGTCGAAATAAAAAGATGTTGAAAATTCGCTTCTTCTATGAAGGATATAACAGCATAATAGCTAGTGTATCAAACATACTTAATTAAAAACTACCACATTATACTCTCGAGTACAAGTACTTTGCCTACCGTGGGTGTGGATATTCATCGCATTCATTATAAATACTTACACTCACACCCTAACCCTTATAAATATTTGAATAGAGATTGTTAAACTCGATTGGAAAAAAGTAACTTTTCTATAATTAAGAAGTTTCTCCGAAATATGAAGTATTGCATTGATTTCATTAGAGCACAACATAAATATATCATAAGCTTCTATTGAGATGTTTCTCAATTTAAAAGAGATGTTTTGTAATGTCAGTTTAGAATTCTTATTCTATCACGAACTATAAAAGAAAAAAAATCTAATGGAAATCAAATATATTGACATGTGACATATAATATACATTGGTGATACAAACAGTAGTAGGAAAAGTACTTCATTTATCTGTAAATTGTTCAAAAACGCTTTTCTATAGATATCATGATAGAAAAAAAGGATGTTGTATTTTTCTATACTATTTTCTCTGTATTTAACTAGTATAGTATCAATTAAGTATCGTTAGCACTCGCTTTTCTATGATCTATATCTGTTACATTAATGTCTTATAGAAGTAAAATACATGATTGTGTTATTAACTTCACAAACAATAAGAACCTTGATTCAATACAACTAGAGCAAAAACAGGAGTGAGCATACTTTTATTCGTTGAATTTATGACGTTAGTTAGTCAACTGATGATAGTTACAGAATGATAACCAGTTAGCTGATAGAAGGGTAACGAAGAGTTCTTCAATTCAATAATCATCTTAAGGAAAAATCATTCTGCCAAAATCAACGATAATGTATCAAATTCTATCAAAGGTAATCGACATCGTGGTATTCAAAAAGTAACGAGTTCATCAAAGCTATAATCCAAAATGTCCATGAATCTTGTTTACAATGCTACATTGGAAAAAAGAAACTAAATACAGAATTTGAGGAACTGATTTATGCATAGGCAAAGTCTTCGATCTTGATTACTTTTCATCGAACTTAAGTGATTGTTGTAAAAATTAGCTTTTCCATAAAAAGATCATTGAATACAAGGACTTCCAGCTATTATATTATCGAATAACTGGTTACACAAGACTAACTTCACTTTTCTTGACGATAGCGGTAGTTATATAGTTGACTATAGTCTAGAAACACCAATAAATGATAGCGATTATCGCATCCTTAGTTATAATAAGGATTATAAGAAATAATTTCTTTCGACAAACTTTACGATAATATCAGTTGTTCACATGTATTTTCATCCTAACATAGACAAAAACTTATTCAGTATCATTGATAAAGCACATCTTAAAAGCTTCGTAGAAGCAATCACGCTCATGAGCGAGAGGGCAGATTGTATATACTTAATAAATATATAGAAGACGACTCTCAGTAACTAGCATGCATTGTTAACATAAACAAACATGTTAGACAGAAGAAAAAAAGAAGTTAAGCAAGAATCTTGAAGAAAAGCTTCATATAAGAAGTTTAAGAAATCAAGAGACACTTTCTCAAAAACTAAATATTATTTCAAAATTGATCATCAACCACCGATATTACACAAAACTTGATTAAAATATTTATTAGAATCATCTATAAATTATTAGTAATTATTAGAAATAAAAAAGAACGACAAAAATAAAAAATTAAGTCTATAAGTAGGGCAAGCGAAAATACTCATTTATAGAGTTATATTTTCGTTGTGGTGATTGACTGTTAGAACGTGTTGATTTGCCATTTGGATAAAGGAATCCGCTCAGATCATCTCGTCGAGCTAAATTTTCTAACATAAAAGCAGCTGCTTGCACCATCTTTTCATATGCAAATACATTTATATTTTGAATCGAATCACAAGCTTGATGATAACATGGATCTTGTATAGCACCAGCAATACCACCCATTCCTTGTCCAAGCATTTGGTCCATATAATCACGCGTTTGTTGATCTTTGACTTCGTCAGCACCAGTAAATAAACCACCAGCTACTATACCTTCAAATAAAAAGGGTCCATAATCACTTCGACCACTAAAATCAGTATGATTCCAAGGTAGCTTTTGTGAAATAAACCAATCTCGAAAGAGAGAAGTGATTTTATTACTTCCTGGAAGAGCTTGAGCAGGAGTATTAGAAGCTGCTGTATGACCATCATAAATACCAAAGATATAATTAGGTGATCCAAGCATATCATAGTTAAGATTAATTAAATAATCTTGAAGACGTTCACCAACATCTGTGGCAATCTTTGCTTGTTTAACATGAAAATCAGAGCCAAGAAGACCAATTTCTTCTGCACCCCACCAACAAAATCGAACACGATATTTATATTGAGGATACGTAGATGTTTGAAAAAGTTTAGCTAAAGCAATAGCAAGACCAAGATTAGCTGCACTACCACTACCTGAAAGATAGATAAGATATATAGATTAGTGAATTATCTCTTTCTCACTGTCTTACCATTATCATTAATACCAGGACCAGCAGGCACACTATCACTATGACTTCCAATAACAATCGTTTGCGTAGCATCACCTGTAGGTGTATCAGCACAAATATTTCCTACGGGCGATAGTGGTAGATCTACCAGGTTAATAACAAGTTGAACACCGGTATTTGTTGATGAATCTTGAGCAGCAGCAGCAAGTGCTTGTCCAACAGGAAATGAAAGAAATAGAGCAGGTACGGCATTTTCTTGACCAAGATTAATAGCCATAGGTTGAACACGATCTGGAGTAACACCATCATTGTAAATTAAAATAGCTGCTGCATTATTTTGAGCAGCAAGAACACCTTTATCTGAGAATGCACAAACACCTCTTTTCACTAAAGCTACTCTTCCAGCTACTGGTGGATTAGCATTTTTCCAGTCAGCATCGGAACATCCAACGTTTGGAATAACAGAAATTCCAACAAAAGCCATAAAATTTGCTCGCGTAGAAAGTTCAATATAGGTGAAATCGGCAACAGAAAGATCCTTTGAAAATGTATAGGTTTTAGTAACACCATTAATCGATGATATTAAGATGGGATCACTAGCCATAGCAAACTGTCGTACAGGAAAGAAGGC
The DNA here is from genome assembly GCA_905250115.1 of Adineta steineri. Lineage (NCBI taxonomy): Eukaryota > Metazoa > Rotifera > Eurotatoria > Adinetida > Adinetidae > Adineta > Adineta steineri. The sequence goes on from CAJNOI010002234.1 coordinate 5,185, forward strand.
TTTTGATACATGAAAATTAGTATTAGCTGCTAAAGTATCAGTAATATAATTAAGTGTATGATTGTAGCCAATTGTAGTAACAGCTCGATTTCCATTGCTTGATGTTGCAATACGTTGAAACGCATTAAGATGGTCCATCACATCATCAATACGAATCGATTCAGCTAGAATAGAATCAAGTGGTTTAGGTGTCGTGGTTATTGTTGATGATTTGTTTGTATTCACTTTCACCAAGATAGCTATAGCTAAGCCAAGAATACTAATCGTAAGTAATATTCCAACTCCAAGAGTAACGAGGATTAATTTCATACTTCTATCCGTTTTTAATTCGTTACTAGTACCATCAGGATGGATTTTGCCATGAGATGTCATAATCCTTTTTTTTAGCTGATACTGATAACAATAAAAAGAAAGTGCAAGCAGATAGTGCAATAAATTTCAGTATTTAAAGATGAAAACTAAACCACTTGTTGAAAATAACAATCTAAATATCTTTTTGCTTCGTCAATTGCAGGTATATAATATCAATTACAATGATGACAATAAAAAATACATATTTGAAAACATCACATTTACTGCTACCGGTAGAATTCGTGTCATAAAAGACATATAATCTTTGAGAGGACGTGAATAATAAAACGTTTCAGTTTTTATTATCTAGTTAATTATTCAACATTTCAGTACGTTTCATATGTAGATAAAAATATGAATACATATTATATATCACTGTAAAAGCTCTAGTTTAGTTTCCTATGATAAAAAATCACATTTTTAAATATGATAAATAGGAATTTTTTTGAAATATAATAAATTGTTATATACCGGGCAGTTTAAAGATCTTACTTAATAGAGAGAATAAATTTATTATTTGAAAATGTTTTTTATGAATGTAATACATAGAAAATACAAATGAAATTTATGTTGCTGTTTTTCAATAGTATTCAGCAGTTACATATTAAAATAAAAGGTTAAATTTTATAGAAGTAAAATCTTGGAATTGATAACTAGAATATCGCTCAGCGCTATATAAACGTATTACTATAGTTGAAAAAACATGGCATAATTTCTTAGTATATATGATCGACCTTGAGGTCAATTCATAATATAAATAGATTTATTTGTGCACATCATAATCACATTAAAGGTTAAAAGGCAATCAGATTTTGCCATTCGTTGTTATCGCAGTACGAACATAGATTTATTTTACATTTTTTTTCTCTTTCGTTGTATATATTTGCTAATGTTTTATGATTACAAGATTTTTTTTATTAAATATAATTTAGGAATTTGTAAATTGAAAATTTTATTACAATTGATTTATGACATTTTGTCGTAGTACATGTAACAGAAGATAAAAACGAACGTTAATAATGCAATAAGTGAAAGTGTTCATTTATCAAACTAATTTTCATCATTTTTCTTGAGCATTTAAATGAGCCACTGTTTCATACGGATAAAATTATTCTTTTAGATTATCTTATCGAGCTGAATTCTCTAGAACATAAGTAACCATTTACACCATTTTTTCATATGCAAATACGTTTTTATTCTGAATTGGATTACAAACTTTATGATAACATAGATCATAGGTAATACCTGAAATCCCACTTAATCCTTGATAAAATAATCGATCATACTCTTCTATTGAATCGAAGCTGCTACTAATTCAAGCAGGTAAAGCATTATCCTGACTAAAACTAACTTCCATGGATGAAAGATTATTAGAAGATTCACCATCATCATAGGAAAGAATACCAGATGTATCGAATTGAGCTGTATACTCATAAAATACACAATTACCGCCTATTTTTATAAGCACCACTTGCTTTTACATAGGTGTAGAAATATGCCATCAATCAGCTGTTTTACAATCACCATTTGGAAGAATAGTAAACTGAAAAATGCACGGCTGAAATACCACTGAGCAACATCAGGAGAAAAGGATTATTGTGAACAACAAAATCTCGAACAAAGAAAGAGGTCTTAGTTATATTAAAACTGATTTTATTGCGTAGTGTATTCATGATACAGTTAAGTGTTTAATCAAAGTCAACAGTGCTTATAATTTGAGTACCATTCGATATGTTAGTGATACTCTACAGTTCTTTAAGATGTTTTAAAACTTCGTCAATATTGATTGACATATGAAGGATTCCATTTTATGATAGTAGAGTTATTGCTATTGTTGATAATCTAATCGTTTATTGAGTGTCAAAAGTAGCAGCAGCAAGAGCAAACATGATTATTTCGAACAAACTAATGACTTCTAATATAATGAACAGACGTGCGTTTACTACATTTTCGTTATTCATCAATACTTGTGTTAATTTTAGAAATAAATTAACAATTACGTGAAGAGAAACTTTATTATTCTAACTTGTATATTATAAATTACAAATCAGCAAATATACATTGATTTCTGTAACAAAAAATTATTAATTTAGTTTTATAATATCGGACGATAATTTTATTGCTTTTCAATTCTCTTTCTCATAGCAGTAAATATTGTCACAATGATAAGAATCATTGTTAATCTATAACTTTAAGATTTACTATTTTACGATTGTAATTGTACGATGCAAAGAAAATGACTAATAGATAATATATATTATTTATGTGACATATATATAATTCATTGATACATAACAACAATGATTAATATTGACGTCCTTCTTAGATTATAAAATACAAGTTTCTCGTTTTATCTAGAATTTGTCTTATAAAACTGAATCATTTCGATTTAAACATTTTTTTCTATTTTAAAAATATTTCATTATCGATTGTTATTTCTTGATCAACAAATGATGATGATAGCCCATATAATTTGATATCTCTTCGGAAAAAAAAGAATGTATTATAAACGATAATTTTCTTCTATAAATATTTTATTTTTAAATGATGTTCAAATAAATTAAATATAAAGCAAATGAGTAAACATATTTGTCGATAACGAATAAAAAAGAAATACATACATATATATACTATTACCTAGAGAAATTGACTTCTTTTATTTCATTTACTATTAACGATTCATTGACGAAAAACTTACTGCTATTTTAATTTCAATAAAACGAGATCATAGAATTAGATTAGTAATTCAAAAGTGTATACTTCTTTTCCAAGGATATTTGATTCAATTTAAAAAAAGTTTTGATACATGCTTAGCTAGTTAGTTTTTATATTATCAAGAATTAAACGATACAAAACATTTCTACTTTTTAAAAGCTTCTAAAAGAATAATAGGCTATTATTTTAAATAGAGACAAAAGAAAGATAAGTGACTGATAGTAATATTAGCACTGAGACTATCTGGCGAAAGCATTCTTTAGAATTAATTATTCGTTTGGATATTATATTTGTGAGTGATGAATGCTTTTAGATTTGTAGCTTTCGATTTCAATGTTAATCAATTTGTTTATTTCTTATTTCAACTAATATAGATGATCAAGATTATAAATGACCAAAATAATTGAAAAAATATACTATGCTAACGACTTTCTACAAAAAAATATGCTTTTTTTCAAAACATCTTATTATTATAATATCATTAGACAAGGAAAGAGAAAATTCAAAAAGAATATTTGACTATTCCACGTCAAATGTACTGCTTGAATGTGCAACAGTTTATAATAAAATACACGAATAATGTTAACATACATGTAAAAAAATGACATATAAAGAACATTATATTTATTCTTGATTTTTGATCTATCAACGCATATTGTATTATAAGTCAAATTATTCGTTCTAATGATTAAGTGTGAAGATGAGTTTCATTAAATTATACGACAATATTAATTTTTTCTTCATAAATTAATAATAATATTAAATGACACAAAAGCAGTGAATGTGATATTATCACTTATAATTTTCAACTTCTTTTATACAACAGACAAGAGAAAAATAAAATGATAAATGTTGAAAATCAATCCGCTTTATCAATACAATATCCACTACTTATCACTGATTTACACTCGCACTCTTCAATTCCGCTATCTTTTTATGATTAATCAGCTTCATACACCTACTTAAACTACTATTTATACATCACATCAATCTTAACAACCATCAACAAATTCTCAACCAAACAAAGCAACACTACCTTTTTCTTAAATAAATATCTATAAAAATATACTTACAATAGTAAAACAATTCTTTATTTCATTCATTCCTCTCGATAAATTAGTCATTCTATTATCAATCAGAGACACACTTCTTCTCATACGAATAAACTTTCTGATAAAATCGTCTTTCAAAACAAAGTTCAAAGCTTCTGATAAACTTAAGAATATTCGAGACTATCAAATCTCAATGAAACAAATCTGGTAAATAAATGCCTTTTTCAACTAGAAGATGTATTTATAAACATGTTAACTAATGGTGAGAAGAATAAGATATGATGATATATAAATATAAATAAAATGAATATGTATAGTTTTATTTATAAAATGAACAGAAAACAAAAACAAAAAAAATAAGAAGTAGGAAGTGAACAGAAATTATAAAATAAATATAATCTGTAAGTGTGATAGTTGATTCATCAATACGAAAAGTTTGTATCGATTCATTTGATCATATTATTCATCATACTTGTCGAAATTATCCAGAGGTGGTCGGGTTCATAGTAGAAGTTGGAGCACTATTTTGACTTGTGTCCGGATGCGTACTAGCATCAGTATGAGTCGACCCAGTACTTACACTTGTAAGTATAGTAGAAGATGTATGTTCAGTTGGAGGTACGGATGTTGTTGTGCTAGTTAACGTGTGTGTAGTTGTTGTTGATGAGTCGTCACCGAGGGCCGATATTTGGTTTTGCATAGCTTTTATTTGACTATCAAGATTATCATATCGTTTGTTGAGAGTTCCAAGAGTAGCAGCAGCTA
>CAJNOI010002235.1:0-10067 GCA_905250115.1 Adineta steineri
GGTCCAGCTGTTGGATTTGTCGGATTTGCTGTCACAATACTATTACCGTGAATATCATTAAATCCTTTGTTCACCTTAACTAACGTAGCTATACTTAAAGCAAATACAACCGTTGTCAGTACTATTCCAACCCCAACAACAGGTACCAAAATTTTCATAAATTTAAGCATTTTACCTTCATTCATATTGCTCTCCATGAATAGTTAAAAAAAATAAAAATGGTAAATGAAATTGCAGTTGTCGATTATTTATAGAGAAAGATTAGAATGAAGAATGAAAAAATTAGTAATGTTATCTAACCTTGACTAACACAAATTTATGGTAATAGCTATAAAATAAGATCGTTAAAAAAAAGACATCTCATTTTAGATTTATTAATATGACTATAATTTAATGTGATAAGAAGGATAGTAATATATGTCAGAATAAAGAATAAAAAATAAAAATGAATGTTAGATTTATTGATGTAAAACGCAACTTCTGATAATTTTCTATTTCGTCATCATAAGATTGATACATGTTTGTAGGCGTTGACTGAAATATAGATGAATAAATTGGAAAATTATTATATCGTTCGATTCTTATACGTAAAAGTTTAATAGATCGTACTCTTCTCATTCAATCTTCAGTTTTTCCATGATATGATCCTCTCTTACGTCTTCACTATCACATAAAAAAATAAAATTTCATCTCGAATAATTTTCGAGATACTAGAAGCACTTAATAACATATCTAGGCAATTATCATAAAATATCTATAGCTGATCGTAAGTAATATTCCTAATTCTATCCGTTTGTAATTCGTTGCCAGTGTCATCACGATGGATTTTGTCACCAGATTTCATAATCTCTTTTTTTAGTTGATATTGATAACAAAAAAAAGGAAAGTGCAAACAGTGATTACAATAAAATTCAGTATTTAAGGACAAAGATGTGAGAAGTTGTTGAAAAGGACAATCGAGATATCATTTTGCCTCGTTAACTTCATGCATATGATATGAATTGCAATGGTGACAAGAAAAAAAACATGTTTCAAAATATCACGTTTACTACTAGTGATACAATTCTTGTAGCAAAATGTTCATAGTCTTTAGAGAGATGTGAACAAAAAGACACTTTAGTTTTTATTATTAAACCAATATTTCAATATTCTATTAAGTTCCATATATAGTTAGAAGTGTAACCACATATTATATATCACTGTAAAAACTCTAGTTTAGTTTTCTATGATAACAGTATTTTTTTAAATATGACAAATAAAAGTTTTTGCTCTGTAATAAGTTTGTTAGGTAGTGTGTATCTCTGTAGATAACTATGTTGCTGATCGAGACATCGCTTCAGCGAAAGATGATTATTTTGCCCTTTTTATTATTCTTTATAATCAACTTCATGAAAATTAAATTACAATAAAGAATCAAATTGATTTATTCGAAGAATAATATTGTCTTTATACTTCAGCAACCGTCCACACAACACATGAGAACAAGTAAAAGGTAATTTGAAGATTTGAGTATATTCTTTATACTTGAATTTAGGTTAACACAAAACAAAGAAGATTGTGTAATCTATTTGCTTTTCTGATTGTATAACCAGTTGGAAAAGTAGAACAAGGAAAGAATATGAGAATTTCAATGATTCTCATGAGCGAAGAAAAAAAAGAATGACCTGTATATATATATATATGTATGAGCGATTCAAAGAAGAAGAGAAGGATAAACGAAAAAGAAGAAAATGAAAGAAGAATATATAGATATATATATAAACAGAATGTATATTTCTCGTTAAAGTGCTCTTTGATATATAAGATGAAATAAGACGTATATAACAACAACAATAACTATTAGTAATTCCAAAGGACCGAGTTACTTATTAAAAAATAGAGAAAGATGAAACGAATTATGTACTAGTTAAATACCATTCATATACATTCAATGTATTACTAATTGAAAAAAAACTGAATGAATTTTAAAAGAAAACAAAAGAAATAGGATTTGACAACTGTAATATGGTTTCATGGACAGTTTATATACATATGTTTACGCAGTCGAAATAAAAAGATGTTGAAAATTCGCTTCTTCTATGAAGGATATAACAGCATAATAGCTAGTGTATCAAACATACTTAATTAAAAACTACCACATTATACTCTCGAGTACAAGTACTTTGCCTACCGTGGGTGTGGATATTCATCGCATTCATTATAAATACTTACACTCACACCCTAACCCTTATAAATATTTGAATAGAGATTGTTAAACTCGATTGGAAAAAAGTAACTTTTCTATAATTAAGAAGTTTCTCCGAAATATGAAGTATTGCATTGATTTCATTAGAGCACAACATAAATATATCATAAGCTTCTATTGAGATGTTTCTCAATTTAAAAGAGATGTTTTGTAATGTCAGTTTAGAATTCTTATTCTATCACGAACTATAAAAGAAAAAAAATCTAATGGAAATCAAATATATTGACATGTGACATATAATATACATTGGTGATACAAACAGTAGTAGGAAAAGTACTTCATTTATCTGTAAATTGTTCAAAAACGCTTTTCTATAGATATCATGATAGAAAAAAAGGATGTTGTATTTTTCTATACTATTTTCTCTGTATTTAACTAGTATAGTATCAATTAAGTATCGTTAGCACTCGCTTTTCTATGATCTATATCTGTTACATTAATGTCTTATAGAAGTAAAATACATGATTGTGTTATTAACTTCACAAACAATAAGAACCTTGATTCAATACAACTAGAGCAAAAACAGGAGTGAGCATACTTTTATTCGTTGAATTTATGACGTTAGTTAGTCAACTGATGATAGTTACAGAATGATAACCAGTTAGCTGATAGAAGGGTAACGAAGAGTTCTTCAATTCAATAATCATCTTAAGGAAAAATCATTCTGCCAAAATCAACGATAATGTATCAAATTCTATCAAAGGTAATCGACATCGTGGTATTCAAAAAGTAACGAGTTCATCAAAGCTATAATCCAAAATGTCCATGAATCTTGTTTACAATGCTACATTGGAAAAAAGAAACTAAATACAGAATTTGAGGAACTGATTTATGCATAGGCAAAGTCTTCGATCTTGATTACTTTTCATCGAACTTAAGTGATTGTTGTAAAAATTAGCTTTTCCATAAAAAGATCATTGAATACAAGGACTTCCAGCTATTATATTATCGAATAACTGGTTACACAAGACTAACTTCACTTTTCTTGACGATAGCGGTAGTTATATAGTTGACTATAGTCTAGAAACACCAATAAATGATAGCGATTATCGCATCCTTAGTTATAATAAGGATTATAAGAAATAATTTCTTTCGACAAACTTTACGATAATATCAGTTGTTCACATGTATTTTCATCCTAACATAGACAAAAACTTATTCAGTATCATTGATAAAGCACATCTTAAAAGCTTCGTAGAAGCAATCACGCTCATGAGCGAGAGGGCAGATTGTATATACTTAATAAATATATAGAAGACGACTCTCAGTAACTAGCATGCATTGTTAACATAAACAAACATGTTAGACAGAAGAAAAAAAGAAGTTAAGCAAGAATCTTGAAGAAAAGCTTCATATAAGAAGTTTAAGAAATCAAGAGACACTTTCTCAAAAACTAAATATTATTTCAAAATTGATCATCAACCACCGATATTACACAAAACTTGATTAAAATATTTATTAGAATCATCTATAAATTATTAGTAATTATTAGAAATAAAAAAGAACGACAAAAATAAAAAATTAAGTCTATAAGTAGGGCAAGCGAAAATACTCATTTATAGAGTTATATTTTCGTTGTGGTGATTGACTGTTAGAACGTGTTGATTTGCCATTTGGATAAAGGAATCCGCTCAGATCATCTCGTCGAGCTAAATTTTCTAACATAAAAGCAGCTGCTTGCACCATCTTTTCATATGCAAATACATTTATATTTTGAATCGAATCACAAGCTTGATGATAACATGGATCTTGTATAGCACCAGCAATACCACCCATTCCTTGTCCAAGCATTTGGTCCATATAATCACGCGTTTGTTGATCTTTGACTTCGTCAGCACCAGTAAATAAACCACCAGCTACTATACCTTCAAATAAAAAGGGTCCATAATCACTTCGACCACTAAAATCAGTATGATTCCAAGGTAGCTTTTGTGAAATAAACCAATCTCGAAAGAGAGAAGTGATTTTATTACTTCCTGGAAGAGCTTGAGCAGGAGTATTAGAAGCTGCTGTATGACCATCATAAATACCAAAGATATAATTAGGTGATCCAAGCATATCATAGTTAAGATTAATTAAATAATCTTGAAGACGTTCACCAACATCTGTGGCAATCTTTGCTTGTTTAACATGAAAATCAGAGCCAAGAAGACCAATTTCTTCTGCACCCCACCAACAAAATCGAACACGATATTTATATTGAGGATACGTAGATGTTTGAAAAAGTTTAGCTAAAGCAATAGCAAGACCAAGATTAGCTGCACTACCACTACCTGAAAGATAGATAAGATATATAGATTAGTGAATTATCTCTTTCTCACTGTCTTACCATTATCATTAATACCAGGACCAGCAGGCACACTATCACTATGACTTCCAATAACAATCGTTTGCGTAGCATCACCTGTAGGTGTATCAGCACAAATATTTCCTACGGGCGATAGTGGTAGATCTACCAGGTTAATAACAAGTTGAACACCGGTATTTGTTGATGAATCTTGAGCAGCAGCAGCAAGTGCTTGTCCAACAGGAAATGAAAGAAATAGAGCAGGTACGGCATTTTCTTGACCAAGATTAATAGCCATAGGTTGAACACGATCTGGAGTAACACCATCATTGTAAATTAAAATAGCTGCTGCATTATTTTGAGCAGCAAGAACACCTTTATCTGAGAATGCACAAACACCTCTTTTCACTAAAGCTACTCTTCCAGCTACTGGTGGATTAGCATTTTTCCAGTCAGCATCGGAACATCCAACGTTTGGAATAACAGAAATTCCAACAAAAGCCATAAAATTTGCTCGCGTAGAAAGTTCAATATAGGTGAAATCGGCAACAGAAAGATCCTTTGAAAATGTATAGGTTTTAGTAACACCATTAATCGATGATATTAAGATGGGATCACTAGCCATAGCAAACTGTCGTACAGGAAAGAAGGCTTTTGATACATGAAAATTAGTATTAGCTGCTAAAGTATCAGTAATATAATTAAGTGTATGATTGTAGCCAATTGTAGTAACAGCTCGATTTCCATTGCTTGATGTTGCAATACGTTGAAACGCATTAAGATGGTCCATCACATCATCAATACGAATCGATTCAGCTAGAATAGAATCAAGTGGTTTAGGTGTCGTGGTTATTGTTGATGATTTGTTTGTATTCACTTTCACCAAGATAGCTATAGCTAAGCCAAGAATACTAATCGTAAGTAATATTCCAACTCCAAGAGTAACGAGGATTAATTTCATACTTCTATCCGTTTTTAATTCGTTACTAGTACCATCAGGATGGATTTTGCCATGAGATGTCATAATCCTTTTTTTTAGCTGATACTGATAACAATAAAAAGAAAGTGCAAGCAGATAGTGCAATAAATTTCAGTATTTAAAGATGAAAACTAAACCACTTGTTGAAAATAACAATCTAAATATCTTTTTGCTTCGTCAATTGCAGGTATATAATATCAATTACAATGATGACAATAAAAAATACATATTTGAAAACATCACATTTACTGCTACCGGTAGAATTCGTGTCATAAAAGACATATAATCTTTGAGAGGACGTGAATAATAAAACGTTTCAGTTTTTATTATCTAGTTAATTATTCAACATTTCAGTACGTTTCATATGTAGATAAAAATATGAATACATATTATATATCACTGTAAAAGCTCTAGTTTAGTTTCCTATGATAAAAAATCACATTTTTAAATATGATAAATAGGAATTTTTTTGAAATATAATAAATTGTTATATACCGGGCAGTTTAAAGATCTTACTTAATAGAGAGAATAAATTTATTATTTGAAAATGTTTTTTATGAATGTAATACATAGAAAATACAAATGAAATTTATGTTGCTGTTTTTCAATAGTATTCAGCAGTTACATATTAAAATAAAAGGTTAAATTTTATAGAAGTAAAATCTTGGAATTGATAACTAGAATATCGCTCAGCGCTATATAAACGTATTACTATAGTTGAAAAAACATGGCATAATTTCTTAGTATATATGATCGACCTTGAGGTCAATTCATAATATAAATAGATTTATTTGTGCACATCATAATCACATTAAAGGTTAAAAGGCAATCAGATTTTGCCATTCGTTGTTATCGCAGTACGAACATAGATTTATTTTACATTTTTTTTCTCTTTCGTTGTATATATTTGCTAATGTTTTATGATTACAAGATTTTTTTTATTAAATATAATTTAGGAATTTGTAAATTGAAAATTTTATTACAATTGATTTATGACATTTTGTCGTAGTACATGTAACAGAAGATAAAAACGAACGTTAATAATGCAATAAGTGAAAGTGTTCATTTATCAAACTAATTTTCATCATTTTTCTTGAGCATTTAAATGAGCCACTGTTTCATACGGATAAAATTATTCTTTTAGATTATCTTATCGAGCTGAATTCTCTAGAACATAAGTAACCATTTACACCATTTTTTCATATGCAAATACGTTTTTATTCTGAATTGGATTACAAACTTTATGATAACATAGATCATAGGTAATACCTGAAATCCCACTTAATCCTTGATAAAATAATCGATCATACTCTTCTATTGAATCGAAGCTGCTACTAATTCAAGCAGGTAAAGCATTATCCTGACTAAAACTAACTTCCATGGATGAAAGATTATTAGAAGATTCACCATCATCATAGGAAAGAATACCAGATGTATCGAATTGAGCTGTATACTCATAAAATACACAATTACCGCCTATTTTTATAAGCACCACTTGCTTTTACATAGGTGTAGAAATATGCCATCAATCAGCTGTTTTACAATCACCATTTGGAAGAATAGTAAACTGAAAAATGCACGGCTGAAATACCACTGAGCAACATCAGGAGAAAAGGATTATTGTGAACAACAAAATCTCGAACAAAGAAAGAGGTCTTAGTTATATTAAAACTGATTTTATTGCGTAGTGTATTCATGATACAGTTAAGTGTTTAATCAAAGTCAACAGTGCTTATAATTTGAGTACCATTCGATATGTTAGTGATACTCTACAGTTCTTTAAGATGTTTTAAAACTTCGTCAATATTGATTGACATATGAAGGATTCCATTTTATGATAGTAGAGTTATTGCTATTGTTGATAATCTAATCGTTTATTGAGTGTCAAAAGTAGCAGCAGCAAGAGCAAACATGATTATTTCGAACAAACTAATGACTTCTAATATAATGAACAGACGTGCGTTTACTACATTTTCGTTATTCATCAATACTTGTGTTAATTTTAGAAATAAATTAACAATTACGTGAAGAGAAACTTTATTATTCTAACTTGTATATTATAAATTACAAATCAGCAAATATACATTGATTTCTGTAACAAAAAATTATTAATTTAGTTTTATAATATCGGACGATAATTTTATTGCTTTTCAATTCTCTTTCTCATAGCAGTAAATATTGTCACAATGATAAGAATCATTGTTAATCTATAACTTTAAGATTTACTATTTTACGATTGTAATTGTACGATGCAAAGAAAATGACTAATAGATAATATATATTATTTATGTGACATATATATAATTCATTGATACATAACAACAATGATTAATATTGACGTCCTTCTTAGATTATAAAATACAAGTTTCTCGTTTTATCTAGAATTTGTCTTATAAAACTGAATCATTTCGATTTAAACATTTTTTTCTATTTTAAAAATATTTCATTATCGATTGTTATTTCTTGATCAACAAATGATGATGATAGCCCATATAATTTGATATCTCTTCGGAAAAAAAAGAATGTATTATAAACGATAATTTTCTTCTATAAATATTTTATTTTTAAATGATGTTCAAATAAATTAAATATAAAGCAAATGAGTAAACATATTTGTCGATAACGAATAAAAAAGAAATACATACATATATATACTATTACCTAGAGAAATTGACTTCTTTTATTTCATTTACTATTAACGATTCATTGACGAAAAACTTACTGCTATTTTAATTTCAATAAAACGAGATCATAGAATTAGATTAGTAATTCAAAAGTGTATACTTCTTTTCCAAGGATATTTGATTCAATTTAAAAAAAGTTTTGATACATGCTTAGCTAGTTAGTTTTTATATTATCAAGAATTAAACGATACAAAACATTTCTACTTTTTAAAAGCTTCTAAAAGAATAATAGGCTATTATTTTAAATAGAGACAAAAGAAAGATAAGTGACTGATAGTAATATTAGCACTGAGACTATCTGGCGAAAGCATTCTTTAGAATTAATTATTCGTTTGGATATTATATTTGTGAGTGATGAATGCTTTTAGATTTGTAGCTTTCGATTTCAATGTTAATCAATTTGTTTATTTCTTATTTCAACTAATATAGATGATCAAGATTATAAATGACCAAAATAATTGAAAAAATATACTATGCTAACGACTTTCTACAAAAAAATATGCTTTTTTTCAAAACATCTTATTATTATAATATCATTAGACAAGGAAAGAGAAAATTCAAAAAGAATATTTGACTATTCCACGTCAAATGTACTGCTTGAATGTGCAACAGTTTATAATAAAATACACGAATAATGTTAACATACATGTAAAAAAATGACATATAAAGAACATTATATTTATTCTTGATTTTTGATCTATCAACGCATATTGTATTATAAGTCAAATTATTCGTTCTAATGATTAAGTGTGAAGATGAGTTTCATTAAATTATACGACAATATTAATTTTTTCTTCATAAATTAATAATAATATTAAATGACACAAAAGCAGTGAATGTGATATTATCACTTATAATTTTCAACTTCTTTTATACAACAGACAAGAGAAAAATAAAATGATAAATGTTGAAAATCAATCCGCTTTATCAATACAATATCCACTACTTATCACTGATTTACACTCGCACTCTTCAATTCCGCTATCTTTTTATGATTAATCAGCTTCATACACCTACTTAAACTACTATTTATACATCACATCAATCTTAACAACCATCAACAAATTCTCAACCAAACAAAGCAACACTACCTTTTTCTTAAATAAATATCTATAAAAATATACTTACAATAGTAAAACAATTCTTTATTTCATTCATTCCTCTCGATAAATTAGTCATTCTATTATCAATCAGAGACACACTTCTTCTCATACGAATAAACTTTCTGATAAAATCGTCTTTCAAAACAAAGTTCAAAGCTTCTGATAAACTTAAGAATATTCGAGACTATCAAATCTCAATGAAACAAATCTGGTAAATAAATGCCTTTTTCAACTAGAAGATGTATTTATAAACATGTTAACTAATGGTGAGAAGAATAAGATATGATGATATATAAATATAAATAAAATGAATATGTATAGTTTTATTTATAAAATGAACAGAAAACAAAAACAAAAAAAATAAGAAGTAGGAAGTGAACAGAAATTATAAAATAAATATAATCTGTAAGTGTGATAGTTGATTCATCAATACGAAAAGTTTGTATCGATTCATTTGATCATATTATTCATCATACTTGTCGAAATTATCCAGAGGTGGTCGGGTTCATAGTAGAAGTTGGAGCACTATTTTGACTTGTGTCCGGATGCGTACTAGCATCAGTATGAGTCGACCCAGTACTTACACTTGTAAGTATAGTAGAAGATGTATGTTCAGTTGGAGGTACGGATGTTGTTGTGCTAGTTAACGTGTGTGTAGTTGTTGTTGATGAGTCGTCACCGAGGGCCGATATTTGGTTTTGCATAGCTTTTATTTGACTATCAAGATTATCATATCGTTTGTTGAGAGTTCCAAGAGTAGCAGCAGCTA
>CAJNOI010002237.1:0-10066 GCA_905250115.1 Adineta steineri
AGATTATTTAATGTAATATCATTATAATAATTTTTAATATCACTAAAAGCTTTTTCATGATTACGTAAAAGATCGTTGATCTGTTGATTTTTTCGTTCTTCAATTTCATGAATTTCTGTTTTACGACGTAATTCCATTTCTTCACGAAGATCACGTAATTTTTTCTCGTATTTTTCTTCAATTTCACGAGCTTGTCGAAGAAAATCATCACGTAATTTGGAAATATATGTTTCATTTGTCTAAGAAACAAATATTATTTGATTTATGAAAAAAATTCGAATAATAAATTCTATTAACCTTTTTCAAATTTCGTACAACTTCTTGTTGAGCTAATTCTTGATCTTTCATCTGAACTTTAAGTTCACGTTTTTCTTTCCATGTTGAATTTTCTGTTTCATTATGAGTTTCTTGTGCAACTTTTAATTCAGCTAGAGTTTCAGCTTTTAATTCTGAGATATTATTTTGTTGTTCATAAAGTAAATGTTTTACTTTTTGTTTATAAACCTAATTTTTAAATAAAATTAAAATAAAGACAATGAGCCGACATTATGTATAAATGCTGTTTTATATTAAAACAAATTCCTTGAAATTCAGAACATAATCTAGTTACCATTGCCTTCACCTCATCAGTAAAATTCATCGAGATGGTTTGATATGCAAAATTTAGAAAGAGAGTGAAGGACAATGATAATTTGATTATTATTATGAGATTACCGGGAAAATAGGTCAAGTATGTTATTTATCAATATAAATAAGAGACAAAATGAACTTCATATTTGTGTTTGACAAGTCCCGTAGCTTTTCTAAGTTAAGAATACAGATATGTTGTTTGAAATCAAAGGGAATAGTAAATTTCCGTAAGTATTAATTTTAAAAAATATGTTAATTATGGTATCACCCTTCTCCGCGTAATTTTCTAACGGATTCTTTCATGTAGAATTAAGTAGTGTATCTTTAAATAGCCTAGAGAGGAACTATACAGGAAACTCTAAAAGTAAATTAATAGAGGAAAAAGTATTGAAATAATTAACGCTAAAAAACAGCGGGGATACAGTACATAGATATTTAAATTTTAGTAATTGCAAAAAAAACACAGAAAGCTCTATTGGATATTGCAATCTTACTTTAATTTCAGCTTGATGTTGTTCTTCGGCATCTTCTAATTCTCGATCTTTATTTCTTAATTCAGCTTTTTTTTCATCGAGTTGTCGTTTGGTTATTTCCCAAAATGTGCTTATACGATCACGCTCAAGTTGAAAATAATTACGTTCTTCACGTTCGCGATCTAATTCTTCACGTATTCGACCTAAATGTTCTTCTAACTCTTCTTTTGTCATCTATAAATATATGTATAAGATAAAATCAATATAGAAAATATTTAATTAATTTACCTCAGAAGCTGGACGGCCATCGATGATGGTTGGTCCTTTCGATGCTTTCTTTTTCTTCTTGCCACCTTTCTTTTTTGGTGCCTAAAATATAGAATAAGAGAACAAGTATAGGAAAACTATTGAATGATTAAAAGTTAGTATTTTTTCTAATAAAATTCTTCTTTTTTACAGTATTTTAATATAATTAATATAAAACTTACCATAGCTGCGATCTATAGAAGAACAAAACTTGAGTGTTTGCAAAATATGAAAAATATTGTTCATCATCACACTTCGTCTACTAGCAACAGCCTCTTCTCATTCAACTGTTTGTTAGAGGTCATTAAATACCATTAAATACGGATTGGTTAAAATTAAACTGATGAATCATGCGATCACTTTTTAACCGTAAAATGAAAAAAGTCAATAGTCATAGTATATAATGAAAAATTGATGAATGACTTGTTATTGTATATTCTGTATTTACAAAATTTGATTTATGTGAATGCATCAACTAATGAACAATATTTAATATCTAGTTTATTGACTGCCGTAACATTGTTAGAAGTCGAAATAATACTAGCAAAATATATATGTTGCTTTTAAGAAATGAATGGTATCTTAAACTGGAATTAATCATTTACTAGTGCCTTAGTACTATTTAAAATATTTTTTCTATGAGAAGAGCCATGGTTTTATCTTTATATCTTGAAGGCATGCTAGTAGATATGGTTCTTTGATATCTTCTGCATTCTCGCTCTCGTTATTTTGATCCACATCATTCAGTAACCTTCGACCTTTACTCTTATGTATTCGACATATCATAATGAATTAATCAAGATTTATTTTAAAATATATGTTTCAGATTTATAAAAAAAAACAAATCATGAGTCAACCGTCAGCAGGTGAACAAGGTGATTTTCTTGCTGAAGCACAATTAGCAATCAATGATGTCGGTGATGGTATTGTTGCAACAAAACAATTATCAAAAAGTCTTAATAATCCTACAGATATTTCAACAGCTTATATAAATATAAAATCAAAAGCAAATAAAGAATTTTGCATCGAATTATCTCAACAAGGTTATCGTATTGTTGGCGATCATTTCGATGATAAAAGTCAACCATCGAAAATTTATTATGAATCATTACAAGCACTTTTAACAAATGAATCGAAATCATATGTTAATAGTTTTGCTGAAAGTTTACAACAAAAACTTTTTGCTGCACAACATAAAATCGAACAAGAACAAGATGAAAATGATCAATAAAAATACATCTCATTTTTTCTTTTTATTTTAATCTTGTATATTTTTGTTCATGTTTTAAAAACAAACGATAGCACATAGATAACTTTTATTATTTCCAAATAAAACATTTTAGATGGATCATCGAATAATTTCTCCAATGGAAATGTATTCTGTTGCTCGTCATCAGATGGATTTCTATAAGAGTGTTCTTAGTCATCTTCGATTTCATATATCATCATTTTCTCTTTCGGAATGGAAATCAAATATTGAAAAGGCTATACGTTTAACAATAGAAGCACAACCACGATTACGTCTGCAAATTGACTGTTCGAGAAAACAAGCATATTATATAATTTTACCAGTGGATGTATTTAATACATTACCAATTCAAATTATTGAAAGAACAGATGACGATGAAGAATTTTTAAGACAAACTCTTGAACATGAAACTAATAATGGTTTTATTTATAATCAAAATTTACCTTTATGGCGTATCGTTCTTATTACTTCATCTAATAGTGATATCGTTGATTTTATCTTTACATTCAGTCATGTAATAGGAGATGGTGTATCAGGAATGGCTTTTTTCACAACTTTTCTTGAATGTCTATGCGAAAAACCAACTTCTATTTTTTCACTGAATTCTGATCGAGCAACAAATGAACTTATTCCATCAAATTTACCTCCTCTATCATCATTAATAATGAAAATAGTTGAAAAAATTCTTTTACCAAATTTTGTTAGTCAATATCTTTTTCCGAAAAAATATTGGACTGGTAATATACAATTAAATGGTAACGAACCGTATGAAACATGCTTACTATCATTTACATTACCCAGCACAACACTTGATTCATTACATAAAAAATGCCGATCTGAACAAACAACAATAAATTCAGCGATACTATCTTCTCTTCTTCTTGCTACTTCAGACATATTTGGTGAGAAAAAAAATATGGAATATTTATGCGGTGTAGCTGTAAATATTCGTCGATATTGTGAACCGATTATTTCAAATCAACAAATAGGTGTTGTTCTTTCATCTGCTAATACTTATCATTATATTCCATATCGTGAAAATTTCATAGATTTATTTTGGCCATTGACTCGTCAAATAAAAGAACAAGTAAATGAAGAAATTGATAATGCTATATTACCATTTCTTCAAACATTGAAATTTGTTTCTAATTGGAATGAATTCATAATAGATCAACGCAAAACTTTACCAAATGGATATGCAAATAGTGTTGATATATCGAATATACTTCGTTGGTCATTTAAAAATGATGATAATCAACCATGGAAAATCTTGAATGGTACTTTTGCACAATCAGCAAATGTGATAGGCAGTGTGTTTGCAATAAGTGCAGTAACTGTTAATGATATTTTAAAAATTGTTATTAGTTTTCGCAAACATAGTTTTGAAAATATCGAACAAGTGGAAATGATGAAAGATAAAATGAAACAAATTTTAATTGATGCTATTTCATTATAGATTAAATTTTTTTATTAAGAACTAAAAATAAAATAAAAGATTTTTGTTTATTCTTGGAACTTTGTTTATAATGGATCAATGCGAACACTATTGTTTACTATCAATGATAGTTTAATGTTACGAAGATAAGCATGTAACGTACTTGACATTTTAAAAAAAGCAATAAAATACGTTTTTTTCGAAATTTCTTATCGGTCTATTACTTATCTATTGATTTTGTTTTCATACGAAACGTTCGATTTCTATTGAATAGGATTATAATCTAATATTTCTAATTGTTATTTGTTCCATAAAAAAAAACATTTCATATTTTAGTTGATTCATGAATGCTGGCGTCATCTGTCTTTTGTGTTCGATTTCCATCTTACATTTCGTTTCGTTTATATAAAAATGAATGTGCTGATATCCATTCATAGGATTCGTTCGTATTTGTCTTTTCTCTTCACTTTATAATACGTATATAGAACATTGTTTGACCGCTCCATTCATATTATTCTCCTTTCTTCTTCAAGGTCTAAATATGATACGATACGATTATTTGCTTTGAAGGTTAACTTATAACACATTACTATTTTGATAAAATTTTCGTTAAATTTTAGATATACGAAGTAATAAAATACTAATAGAATGGTTAATGCATCATCAAAAAAGCGTTCTCGTGAACATGATTCAAGTAGTGAAGAATCGGAATCTGAAAATGAATATCAAGTCGAAGCTATTGTCGATAAACGTACAAAAGGCAAAAAAATTCAATATCTTCTTAAATGGAAAGGTTATTCAGATGCAGATAATACTGTAAGTATACGAACATGTTAATGATTGACATAGATTTAGTAAAAATAAAGGTGATTAATTAATACCGTATAATTAAAGTCGAATTCTTTCAACATGAATTAACACATCAATTATTGTATGATAGGAAAAAGATGGTTGCTTTTTAATAAACAAAATATAATGAGTTGTCCCTGAATATAGGATCGCGACTAAAGTTGAGAGCAACAAAATTTTTAATTTCTTCTGTTTTTAGTGGGAAGATAAAAATAATTTGAACTGTCCAGAATTAGTCAAAGAATTTGAAGACAGTTATAAAAAGAAACCTAACGAACGAAAATCGAATGGAAAAACTGAAGCAAAATCCAGAAAGAAGACAACAACAACAACAACAAAATCAAAAAAAGCTAAAATTGCTGAAAGTGATGAAGATAATCAAAGTGATGAAGAACCATCAATAAATAATGATAATGGTACAGAAGCAAATACAACTACTGATAATATTGATACTATTGAACAGAATAATACACATGATAATTCAAAAGTAAGTGATGTTGAACCAGTGGCACAGTCTCGTCTTCGATCGACTTGTAAGTTTTTAATTAATTCTAAAAACAATTCATTTTCTTTTTATTATTATTTAGCTAAAACTGAGAGTATAAATGGTGAAGTAACAAAAGAAAACGAAAAAGATTCTGATGCTCAACAAAATGAAACAATCAATACTGAAAATGATGAAACTAATAATAGCAGTATTGAATTATTAAATGAATCATCATCTCCAATAAAAGAAACTGTTATTGATGAACAAACAACAAATGAACCACCTGTAAATCTTCGTCTTCGTATAACACCTAGTTCAGCATCATCAATATCATTAGCATTAAATGATAGTGATAATAATAATAATACTAATGAAAAATCTTCATTGGACAATACGATGAATGGAGATGATGATCAAGATGCACCTGAAATAATAAATGATGATGAAGATTTAATTGAAAAAATTGAAGGTGTTAAAAATGATCAAGAAGGAATATCATTTCGTGTAAAATTATCTGGCAAAAGTGAAACTCAATGGATGTCAGCTAAAGTTGCTAATCGAAAATATCCACAAACGGTTATTGCATTCTGGGAAAGTCATGTGGAATTTACATAAATACAAGAAAATATTCTGATGAACATTAGTCTTCTTTTTTTTTGCTTTTTTTTTTGTATATATTTTGTATATGATAATTGTTATTAACTGTAGCATGTCAATTAATAGAAGTATTATTTGTTGTTATTTCACTTTAGACAACGTCTTATTTGTAAAAGTCGGTCATTTTTTTTTGAAAAAAAAATATTAGTAGGAAAAACTTTCTTTACATTTTTTGATTAGACATTTTAATTTTGTTAGAACAAATAAAGAGATTTTCAAGAACTATCATCTAATATCGAATTTATTGAGGTAAAATACGAGGGTGTGTGTGGGTATGGGTGTAGGTGTGAATGAAGAAAATGGAGAACACCTAAACCTACACCCTCTCCTCCTTTTTTAGTCAGCAATAACTTTTCAAAAGACCACAATTCGATGCAAAAGTTAACTCTGCAACTATCACTCACAATTCCTGTCCGATCACAAATACACAAGCGAATGCTAGCAGGAAATACTCGAATCTGCTGATAACTGTCGTTACGTAATAAAGTGAATATGACAAACTATCTTCTTATTATTGATTAATTAGAAAATTTATCTTGAGTTCATAATTAATGCCATCAAAGTATTTTATATAGATAATATTTTGCCTTGATATAAAAATAAGATCCAATTTAAAAGTTATTTTTCAAAGTTAAATTAATCTCCGACTTCTTTATGAAGTTGTATGATATAATTAATTCTACAGGTTACGTCACCAGCCGTCATTAGTATAATCAGGTACATGTTTAAATAAAAAAGATCCTTTTTAATCATTAAATATTTTTTACGAACAACAAAACTTCTTCTTCTTCTTTTGATGATCTATTAATGTATACCTTCATAGAAACACCAAAACTAGTGAAATTTTCCATTTCTCTCAAAACCTATATGGTTTCTTACGATGCACTTCATACTTAAATTAATTATACAATTTATAAATTGTTCACCAGTACTTTTCTATGTTAGTGACGAAATAACAACAGTAATATTTTTTCAAATTGATTTATCGTATTTATCTTATTGTTTTACAGAAACCGTTAAAAGTAAATTACCATTTCTCATCTAAGAATAACTAAAGTTAAATAAAGCAACAAAAAAACATCTCTTTTTATCAAAAATTATATATAGATAAAAACGGATGTGATGAAACGACGTCATTCCTGAGGAAACAATTCATAGTTATATTGAGCTAGAACTGCCTATGTACTTTGTACTTTTTTAATAAAAATATTTTTTCTGTAGGTGCATCTAACTTTATTTTCATAATCTTTGGTTTACAACGTAAGACAAAGATAAAATACTCATATAATTTATGGATTTATGCAAATCATGATATATCTTCTATTCTATTGTAATCTTAGATATTTAAGACTTCAGCTAATACTTTTTAGAATAGTCAACACATAACATTGTGACTTTAAAATACTTTTGAAAACTTCTTTCAGCAAGTAGATTATGATCAGCATGAGATCGATATAAAAAATGAGTACATCATTGTATATTAGTTTATAAACAATCCATTTTTCGGCAATAAAAAATGAACAATTAATTAATGTCCATTTCAAAATACCACAAAAACCTTTGTTTTTCGCGTTTGTTCTAGGAAACACGGGATCGTAAACTGTATTTTGATAATTAAAATAGCTTGTTAGTAGTCGTCAGAAATGAAATGTTTCTATAGTTTTGTGACTCTGTCTCTGACAGTTCAAGAACACTCCTGACAATCAACAGATTTATATGCTATCTCTGACAGACGTACTATTTTTCTAATAAAAATCTGGAGAGAATAATTTTCATGATTGTGTAGGTGCTAGTGGACAGACTGTTTCGATAATTAAAAATACTTCAAAGTATTTTATCATTTCTAATTAGAATATAGTTGAAACTTTTTAATTAATACTGAGATTACACTGAATCTATTTTTATTGTATCAGGTCAATGAACATAACTCACAATAGTTAAAAATCATTGTTAAATAATATTTTCAAGATATAAATATACATAATCAACAGAATAGAATTATCCAATGGCTGATGGTAATGAACAACTTCAATTAATCAAATATTTATTACTACAAATTACAATAGGTCCGGCATTAATATGTGATTGTTTTGTCTTCATATATTTTATTCGTCATTGGAGAAAGGAGATTCTTAAGTCACCACAGAATCATGCCATCTTCTGTTTACTTATGTTAAGTTTCATAGAAAAAATTACTGATGCAACTTTCCTCTTATATTATCTTCGATGGAGTGTGGTTGTTCAGCAAACAAATATATTTTGTGCAATGTGGAATTGGTGTGCGTGTTCAATTTTGTGTATGACATTATATGTTTTAGCATGGTGTTGTATTGAAAGACATTTATTTGTTTTCAATACTCAACTGATGAAAAAGCAATGGTGTTTGATCTTATTTCATTACATACCTCTGACTATATGTTTATTATATCCACCACTTTTCTATTTTGTTAACATATTTTTTCCAACAACGTGTATAAGTTCATGGGATTATACACTTATACTTTGTGGAGGTCCATGCTATTCTTTTTCGAATCCTCTTTTAGGTAGTCTTGATTGGTTAATTCATGCTGCTACACCAACTTTTATTGTTATTCTTTTAAATTTTCTTCTTTTCTGTCGTGTTATATGGCAAAAGATCAAACGACAACAACCAGTACAGTGGAATCGTCAAAGACGTATGATCATTCAACTTGTTTTCATTTCGACAGCGGTTTTAATCTGTGTTTTCCCAGCAGTAATAGTTGGTGTTATTCAAAGTTTAGGGTCACCAGACTTTCTTTTCGATATTCAATTCAATTACTTCTATTATATTATATATTTGATTGACGAATTATTACCATTTACCATAGTTAGTTCATTACCTAAAATGCACAAAGAATGGAGACACTGGATTCATCGTGTGAAAAGATATTTTCATAGCCGGATACGAGTAGAACCAGGCTTATCGATGACAATACAACATGGAAATGGTAGCACCGTTTGATATACATGACACAAAGTTCTTTACATATATATTTGAGAGTGTGGATGTGAATGTCAGCTGATCATAGTACTGTCATACCTGACCCAATATTTTGTTGTTCTAGTTTTCTTAGATTAATGTACTTCATTATTTCCTACCAGAACTTCTTCATCAAATAAATCTTGAGGATGTGGGTGTAGGTACTAGAATTATCTCTCATCCACCTTTAAGTTGGTTATAGTCATATGTTTCTGTACAATAAAAAAGTAAAAATATATAATTATATGATACGTCTTTTTTTGAAGTACTTCTAACATTATAAAAAAATACATGTGTATCATACAATATCTCTTTCTTCAGATGTTTTCATCTCATGAAAAGACATTGTTATTAATTGAATACAATAAACGAACTGATGGATATTCGTTAGTATATATTTTTTATTCCTCTCTTTCTAATACCATACATAATGACGTTTCTGTTTTTACTTACAATTCTAATATTTTTTCTTCTGTTATCTACCCGTTATCATTATACTAGCAGTATTTCTTGCTGCAAACTTTATTGAGTATATATATTCAACTGTCCGCTGTTTATAAGTCTGACGAATAAATATTTATTCCATTTTAAACATAAACTATGTAAATGTCAATCAATATGAATAGAACAGACATACATAAAAAAAGATTAGTAGAGAACTGGAATATGATGAATAATTTCATTTTTTCATCCGATAAGAATTGCATACGTAAAACTGTGTATACGTATCACTCATTTCTAAAACATACCAAATGATCCCTGTACTATTTGCCCTTTTCTTTTACATCTCTTATCGCTATCAATATAACAACTGTAAATATGAAGTTCTATTATATTAAATAAATATATCGGGAAACGGACAGTTGCTCGCAGGACAGTTGCTCGCAGGATAGTTGCGCGCGGACATTTGCTCACCGGACAGTTGCTCGCTAGGACAGTTGCTCGCTAGGACATTTGCTCGTATGGACAGTTACTCGTA
>CAJNOI010002238.1:0-10066 GCA_905250115.1 Adineta steineri
TTTTTTATAATAGGACTCAATCTGTAAAAACAGAAAGAGAGAAGATTTATTATATATCTATTTTAGTTGAATGTATGTGTTTATTTAATATGTATAAAAACAGAAGAAGACACAACCGGACAAATAGCTAAGCTACACACATGATTGTTTGTTTTATTGAAAAGCGCCAGAAGATGCTTTCACAGCTGCTTCAGCACAATCTATTTCAATTTGAAATTCCGCTTTTTGTTTATCATCTTTAGCAGAGCCTAATCGACGTTGTGCATCAGACAAAGCATCTTGACATGCCTTAATATAAAATAAATATGTATTCAAGAAATATTGTTACAGAAAATTTTTATTTACTTTGGTATCAAGATTGTCAACAAGTGTAGCTTCTTCAGCTAATAATTGTACACTTGAATCTGGATGTACAGCTATTGAACCACTGCTTACTAAAAATATAAATAATCTAAGATAATCTGCTTTTTTTATTCATATGAGAGAAATATGATCTTATTTATATGTAAAATAACTATCATATTAAGAATTGGGAATAGAAAATGTTTACGAAGTGTATATATAAAAGCGAAAAACTATGAAGCCGAGTCTATACTGAAATATAAAATTTGTTTCGATATTATTCGACGAATTTTACAGACAAACAATAAAATCAGTAAAACTGAGAAAATGATCTTCTAGAAAGTATTAAGAATAAACTTTATTTTAGAGATATTGGCATGATATTTGATAATTTAAATAGAATATCTATCCTTATTTATGAAGTAAACTAAATGCAACATAATATTCTCTATTAGTAAGTATAGCTAAAAAATGCTTTTCTTTATAGTGAATCATGTACAATCGGAAGCAGATGACATGAGATACTCAATCTGAAGATAATTAGTTCTGTTGACATGCAATATCTTGTTCGTATGTTGATGTCAAATATAGTTTCAACGACTCTTGAAAAGAAAATTGAATCACCTTGAACATACCGAAAAAACGTTTTGTATTACCATCTGCTTCGAAGACAGATACAACACCTGGTTTGAGTACACCAAGAATGGGCACATGATGAGCTATAATATGAGGAGAAAAATAAATATAATTCATTTGATTATATTCTACATACCAAGAATACCCATATTTCCACTCATAGTTGGGATATCAACTTGTCGGACATTTTTTGCTTGATTATAGAAAACCTGATGTGAATAAATAAAATTTATATTTGCATTTTTGTTTTCTTGAAAACTTTTACTTCCGACGGTGAAGCAAATGTGAAAACCATATCAGCTGTTGATCCTGCAGTTGGAGCCGGAGCAGTTGCAGTAGCTTGTGTTCGTGTCGACATTATTCTAAAAACATTACTACGACTTGCAATAAAAAAACGTGCAATATTTAAAGCCATCTATAATAAAATCTCATTTTTAATCAACCAAAATCAAATATATTATAAAACTCAAAAAACATTTTCATTTAAGATATTTGAAAATATACGGTGACCACTAGAAGAAAGAAATAAGATTAAATATAAATTCTTTAGAATAATTTATTAGTCTTACACATTCATCAATACAATGCAGGAAATCAGGTGATAATTATTCGTTGCATGTTTCTTTTGTCTATGATTTACTATTGACTCTATCGATACATTTTTGTATAGGATGTTTAAATGCATGGTCTTCACTACATAGTTCTTTTAATTTTGTTCGTAGATCCTGCATAAGTAATATAAGACCATTGCAGTTGTTGTCGTTGTTATTGCATCAACAAACAATATCACCAATTCGTTTCATTTCGTTTGCAATATTATAATGATATTTGAGACCACCGATACCTATGATGAGAATCTTCGTAATGGACAACAGCCATACTGATAAAAGAAACCTCTACCAAAAAAGGATATTATAGATGTCAGGTTTCATTTTTTTTTCTGAAATTTGAATTTTTCTACTTGACTTTTCTTACCAATAGCTTAAAAATCAAAGAAAACTAACTTTTTTTTCTTATCATCATAATATTTGACTCAATAAAGATGTACGCCCCACGAATTCATATGTAGAGCAAATTAGTATCTATGGATGATTCGTGATTCGTTTTCCACCTTTTCGAACCATTTATTTATGAAAATAAGGCAAAAACAACGCTGTTATTATTGAATATAAATAAGTAGAACATATATTAGTATATGATTGTCATAGACATAATAATTTAAGACTTTACTTCATTCATTTCAGATTATTTATAAAATAAGTCTTTTATTTTATTACTAAATAATAATACATGTACGTGAGGAATTATTTATAGTTTATGTATTGATAAAACAACAAGGAATTATTTCTAGAATCAATGAGTCACGATCCGAATACGTTCAATAATCCTTCCGCGCCACCAGGTGATTATCAATCTTATCAGCTGGAACCACCCGATGCTTATCAATCTTATCCACCTCCACAAGCTGGTGGATCTTCACCACAAGCTGCTGAATCTCCACCACAAGCTAGTATGTTTTTTTTCTTAATTTAATGATTAATTTAATAATCTATACTAATAAAGGTGGTGGTTATGGACAAAATCAAATGCTATATAAAAACTAAACTGAGTATAAAACAGTTAACTTATTCGCTTGTGCGTTTTCTCATTTCTATTGCTTAGTTAATTTCTCTAGTCAATTTATTTCATATAATTATTGTTTTTTCCTTGGAAATAGATAACGGAACAGTTACAGATGGATGGGGAGATTTTAGTAGTCTTGACGGAAAAGAAATTCGCCGTGTTTTTGTTCGAAATGTTTATGCAATTCTTATGATACAATTATTAGTTGGATTTGGTATTATTGCATTATTTAGTTTTACGTACGGCTTTGTATTTTTATTTTAGTTATTAAAATTGAAGTTTTCCTATTTTTTTCTTTAGGCCATCGATTCGCACATTCGTTCGAAGTTCGAGTGGTCTATGGCTTTATTTGGCATTGATTATTGCTTTTATCGTTATATGTATTTCATTAGTTTGTTGTTGTCAATGTGCTAGTCAACAATTTCCTGCTAATCTTATTATATTTGGCATGGGGGTAAACAAAAATATAAAAAAAATAAATAAATAATTTTTGTTTTCCTCTTCCGTATTTAGACACTTTTAATGAGTTATATGGTATGATCGCTTATATGATAAAATGAATCATTTCTTTTTCTTTCTAATAATTTAGATGGGTATGGTTTCAGCATTTTACGAGACTGATTCAGTTTTAATTGCCGTCGGTATAACCGCATTTGTGTGTTTGGGTGTAACAATATTTTCGTTTCAAACAAAATATGATTTTACATCATGTTGTGGAGTATTATTTGTTATCTCAATTGCCCTTTTAGGTTTTAGTATTGCAGTTATATTTACTCGTTCACATGTGAGTTATCTATTTTTTGTTTCTAAGAAAGGAAAGATGAAATGACTTTTTCGATTACAAGGTTGTATATACAATATATGCTGGTCTTGGAGCTGTCTTTTTTTCTATTGTAAGTATTGAATAGTATAAAGAATAATAAAACAGTATTTTAATATTATAAATTTAGTACTTGGCTGTTGATACGCAATTAATTATGGGTGGAAAACGCCAAGAAATTAGTGGCGAAGATCATATAGCTGCAGCATATATACTTTATACTGATATAGTTAACATATTTATATTTATGCTTGAGTTATTAGGCAAACGACAATAGATGATCGGTGAAAAAAAGATATTTCTATTATCTATCTATCTATATTATTCTGTAAATTTTCGCAATCATATATGCCTTTGCTTTTTCTTTGCTTTGATTTCTGTGCGTTGTAAAAGCTTAAAGAAACAAAAAAAAAATATCTTTATATCGCCCTGTCCACGTACGCTGTTAAGCAAAACTAATATCATCATCGTGTAGAGCCAGACCGAAATCATTCAGAAATATGTTCTTTTACTTCATAGGTCTACATTATCGCGTGAGTCTGAGAAGTCTCGAATAAACAAAATTATGACAGATTCTAGTTTTGAAATTGTTTTTGCAAAGAAACATACTTTTTTGGAACTCTATATATGAAGTAGTCAGGGTGACCAGATGTGAACAGTCAAAAATCAGAAAGGTGGTTATTTTGCGAATTAGTCAGTTGTAGTGGTATATTAAAACAGTATTTTCGAATGTATTTGAAACTTTTGTCCATTAATTCATCTTTTATTTTCAAATACATCTTATTCCTAAGAGAAACAATATTGTTTGTATATTACTTAGCTAATACTACTAGTAATAATAGAAAACAATCAAAATCCATTTACAAAAAAGAAAAAACTATATACGTAACGAAATGAAAGTAAAGATGCACCATGAATGTCAAAAGAAGAGTATACACATATACAGCAACATGTTTATTCTATTATTGATATTTAGTACTTTTTCGAATTTGTATATATATGTACAAGAAGATCACGAAAATAGATATAATCAGTAGAACTCGAGTTTACTGAATCATTGTTACTTTCCAGAACTATTAATAATATATCGAGAGATTAGATGGGGTAGTATTGAATTATTCTAGTAATGAACGAAGATCTTGTCTGATACTATTAGCAAAATACTTCGATATAAAATGTTATGAGTTTTACGAAAATACAAAAGAACACTAAAATCAGAAGGAGGTTGCAATCTCAGAATTTTTCAGAAGACCTGACCACCCTTTTTGTCACCACCGATAACTATGATGAGAATCTTCGTCATGAATAAAAGCCATACTGATAAAAAGAACCTCTACAAAAATAAAGATAATATAGATGTCAGGTTTCATTTTTTTTAAATTTGAATTTTTCTATTTGACTTTTCATACCAATAGTTTATAAAATAAAGAAAACTGACTTTTTTTCTTATCATCCTAATATTTGTCTCAATAAAGAGATACGCCACATGAAATTCTATCTAGAGCGAATGAGCATCCATGGATGATTCGTGATTTGTCTTCCTCCTCTTGAATCATCTATTTATGTAAATGGAGAAAAAACAACGTTGTTCTTATTAAATATAAATATGTAAAACATACACCACTATATGATTGTCATAGACATAATTATGTAAGAATTTATTTTATTTATTTTAGATTATTTATAAAACAAATTCTTTTATTTTATTATTAAATAATAATAAAACATGTACGTGATGAATCGTTTATAGTTTTTATTGATAAAAAACAAGGAATTATTTTTAGAATCAATGAGTCACGATCCGAATACGTTCAATAACCCTTATCCACCACAAGGTGCTTATCCACCGCAACAACCAGATGCTTATCAACATTTTCCACCTCCACAAGGTGGTGGATATCCAGGACAACCTGGTATGTTTTTTTCTTTTTTAATTTAATGATTTATCTATTATTTTAATACTAATGAAGGCGCTGGTTATGGACAAAATCAAATGCCATTTCAACCACCTCCAATGCTACCACGTCCAGATTTTCCTAAAGGTTAGTTATTTCCTCTATTATGAAAGATCATCTGCAAGCTAATTAACAGCTTCAGGATATAACGGTGTACCGGCAGGTTGTAAGCATATTATTTGCCGCTAAAACGATTTTCTTTAATGATTAGTTTTGTTTTTTTTGTCTTCTTTCTATCGCTATTATAATATAGTCAGATTTATTTATTCTCATCGATTATAGAGTTATCGCATAGGTAAATAGAAACAGAACAGTATGAATCATAATGGATATGAATGAAAATAATAACGAACGATTTAAACTTAGTTCTTCCTATCAGGGTATGAATTTTGTTTTCTAAAAGATTCTGTCAGGCATTAAAGTGATTGATTTGTGCAATCAATTTCTACGAAAAAAGATATTTAAATTTATAAATCTTTTATTTAGATGATGAGGGTATGTATTTATTTTCTAATCAATATACACGGTGTTGTAAAATCTTTTACTAATATGGGTCGTATATGTAAAATAAGAATTTTTAGTAAAAAACTAAACTGAGTATAAAACGGTTAACTTATTTGCTTGCACGTTTTCTCATTTCTATTGCTTAGCTAATTTCTCGAATAAATTTATTTTCATATGATTATTGTTTCTTTTTTTGAAAATAGATGATGAACCAGCTGCAGGCGGATGGGGCAGTTTTAATGGTCTTGAAAGCAAAGAAATCCGTCGTGTTTTTGTTCGAAAGGTTTATTCAATTCTTTTGATACAATTATTAGTTACATTTGGTATCATTGCATTATTTCATTTTACGTACGTCTGTCTATTTGTATTTTATACATTGAAAATGAATTTTTTTCTTTAGACCATCGATTCGTTCATATATTCGAAGTTCGGACGGTCAATGGCTTTACTGGACATCATATGTTGTTTTCCTAGTTACATATTTTGCAATAATTTGTTGTAAAACTGCTGCTCGACGATTTCCTGTTAATCTTATTTTACTTGGCATGCTGGTAAATAAAGACATAAAAATTTAAAATTAAATATCTCTTTTTCCTCGTTCGTATTTAGACACTTTCAATGGGTTACATGGTATGATTGTCTATATCATAAAATCTTTCTAAATATTCTTATAATTTAGATGGGTATGATTTCAGCATTTTACAAGATTGATTCGGTTTTAATTGCTGTCGGTATAACC
Organism: Adineta steineri; assembly: GCA_905250115.1. Lineage (NCBI taxonomy): Eukaryota > Metazoa > Rotifera > Eurotatoria > Adinetida > Adinetidae > Adineta > Adineta steineri. Next base: position 6,620 of record CAJNOI010002238.1, read on the forward strand.
GCATTTGTGTGTTTGGGTGTAACAATATTTTCATTTCAAACAAAATATGATTTTACATCATGTTTTGGAGTTTTATTCGTTATCTCAATCGCCCTTATGGGTTTTGGTATTGTATGTATATTTACTCGTTCACAAGTGAGTCAGATTTTTTTTATTTGCAAGAATAGAATGATAAAATGACTTTTTTGATTTTAAGATTCTATATACAGTATATGCTGGTCTTGGAGCTGTCGCTTTTTCAATTGTAAGTATAAAGAATGAGTAAACAATATTTTAATATCATATATTTAGTTCTTGGCTGTTGATACACAATTAATTATGGGTGGAAAACGTCATGAAATTAGTGCTGAAGATCATATACTTGCATCGGTTATGCTTTATATTGATATAGTTTACATATTTTTATATATTCTTACATTACTGGGCAATCGAGAATAAGATGACTGGTGAAAAAAAGTTATTTCTATTATCTATCTATCCATATTATTGTGCATGTTTTCACTATCATATATATCTTCGTTTTTTTTTCTCTGATTTGATTTCTGTGCGTTGTAAAAGCTTAAAGAAACAAAAAAAAATATCCTTATACATTTAATCCTGCTTGTAAAAAAAAGAATTATTGATTTATGTTTGTATCTTTTTGTTGTGAGACTATTGTTATTAGAGGAACGAAAATATAGAAAAAATGTTTTATTGGAAGTTTGAATATGTACGGTAAAATTAATTGTAAATAAACCAGCTAAGTTTAAAAAAAAACTTATAAAATATTAGTATCACGACTATTTTCTTTGTTCGGTTAATTTATATTTCATAAGACATAGAACATATTTTGAATCAAATTAAAATGGAAATTTTGTTTCTTATTGTGAAGTATAAAAAAAAGGCATGGATTTAATCGATCAGTAAAAGAAATAAAGTATTTTAACACTCAGTTATACTAAACAATCAGTGGAGAAGTCAAAACAGGATATAGTGTGCTCGGCTTGTCTTTTGTTTCCTTTCTCTAGTTTGTTGTAAAAGACTGATTAGGGTGTGAGTGTAGATATAAATATTATGCATCCACACTTTCAAGATGGTTTGCAAACCATGTGCAGTAGCAGAAGTAGTCCCAGTCAACAGCAAAAGTCAAACATGCATTACTCGTGCAATGATTTAACTCTAATTTCTTTATTCTATATTATACTACGTGAGTAAATAGTTTTTCTATCAGTAACCAACTTATTCACTGATCAAATTTCTTGTTTTACTGTTAAAAAGTTGTTTTTATTACTCTTACTTTATTTAACAAACTGATCACTTTCATAAGATCATTCATTGTCTGAATTGATAATTTACGTATTATTTTATCGATCATTTCAACTAATCAGATATTTCGTAAACCGTTTTGAAATAGTTTATTACAATAAAAGATATTAATATTTATGTTGAACGGTAAGTGGTTATTTAATATTGGAATTTTATCGTATGTAGAGCAATATCGTCTGTGAAAGATTCAACTACAGAAGGATTTATGAAGGATATAATTGTGGATAATGTTTAACTTAAAGTTGGATTTAGTATTGAACTTGATTTTGATTTTATTATCTAGAGTGATTTAATAAATAATTAAGGTTGTAGTGCTTTATTCGATATTCTGCTGGAGAAGTGATAGATATCTGTATCAGAAAAGACTTCTTTTTTTGTCCATTTTCAAATATATTAATCAATGTTTTCTTACATCTTTACCAGGGTTGCCAAATCCATATTTTAAAAATCAGGAGAGTTTTTTCTTTAAATCAGAAGAAAAATACAGCAGTGTCACGCACGTTTTTCAAAAAAGCAAAGTTTTTTATTCTCAAATGTTTACAGTTTTGGTTCTTAATAAGTGATTTAATGAAACAATCTATTTTACTGAGCAAAACAAAGAAACACATAAAGATAATTACATATCGTTTATTTTACTAATTATTTAGAAGGTGTACATTGAAAAATACAAATAAAACTGATATAAATGTGTATTAAGAAACTGTCGAAGAATCGAAAGAGAACAGAGTAAAGCATTTACATCCTTTTTTGATATTATTTCTATACGTTTGTATTTTTCTTCAAAGTGTATTTGTTTGTTTAACAATCTTGCACTATTTCACAGATTTTCTCATTTTAATTTTGAGCTCGACATTTATTAGGATTATTTTTTTGTTCTGTTCCTGTTAATATTGTCAAATTTTGTATAACTGAAACTTTGACTCATAATTAGTTCTTTAAACTCATTATTTATCGGTCCATAGTAGCAATGGAATCAGATAGAATCTAACAAGATCGACCACCCCGTAGAGATGGAAATTTTTCAATAGCCTCTTTTTTGCTGATCATGTTTCTGGCGATAGAAAAACCTAATATAGCGTACATATTACTGATAGAGTTCGTAAAATAAGGCACAAAACACAGGTTATCCTATTATTTATTGTAATGCTCAGTTAAAAATTTGATTTTTGTTGCATATGCCATATATGCTCTCCGAAAGTATACCCTCGCACAAAACTCTTTCCTCTATTTATTTCTGTTTTATCATATCTTGTATAAAGTTTATTGTCGAGTGACATATAACTTCAGAGTTTTATTACATTGTGATCGTTTTACTATACTAAAATAAAACGCTTAAGTCGTATCGCTACTATACAATAAATTTTATACAAAGTGTGATGGCACAGAAATAAAAATGGTGGACAGCTCTGTTTTGTTCGTAAGTGTATCTCATATCTGGATTCATATTTCTACAAATTTTTTGTCAAGAAAATTAGAGATATATGACACTGGTCTGGTGCTACCTGATTTGCTATCATATATATATAGTTGTGACTACTTTCTTTTTTTTCATCTTTTGTACATAAAACGTCGTCAAAACTTAAGCAAGAGAAGAATTAAAAATCAGGAGATTTGGCAACCTTGATCTTTACATAAAACTCAATGGTTTCTTGAGTCATTAAAAACAGATACGTACAGTGAATTATGAGTCTAAAATTTCAGTTAAATGGTAATAAATTGATCCAATTTGAAATTCAATATGTTGACTCAAGAGTAGAACTTCTTGAACAAAGCTTGAATTCCAGTCTATCTTTACTAAATATCGAATGTAGATCGAAATTCTGATCTGTACTAAATTTTTAACGAAAGTTCTTCTATATAGACTTATCAGTCATGTCAAAAACGCCGTATTCATGCTTTTTTCGCTTGGTTATATCATTAATCACTTAGGAAAAGTATGTGGAGTATAAAATTTTTAATGACGAGTTTAAAAATAGCATAACATAATAGTATATCTCTTCTAAGAAGTCAAAAGGCTCTTTCATACATCTGTCTCGTAATTATTATTTTTTCTGGCTTTACTATTTATTTTTATACAGATGTTTATCTGTTTGACTTTTGGACATATAATGCGACGACAAGATTCGTTGGAAAAAGAAATAA
>CAJNOI010002239.1:0-10061 GCA_905250115.1 Adineta steineri
TCGTAGTAGCATGCATGAACTAGAAAGGATTAAAAGTATTGTCACAGTGCGACTCTTGTATATTTGGTATGTTCCTTTTCTCTCTCTCTCTCTCTCTCTCTCTCTTCTGTTTTGCTAAGGTACGTAAATAACACGTTGAATAAACATATATCTCTTTTCTTTCCTTCGTACTAAGGCATTTTCTGTACCTTTCTCTTCCCTTGTTATAGTTTACGTATTTTTTGTTTTTATCTTTTTTATTTTAAGGTGTCACTGTTTTTTTCCTATTTCATACACCATATATAGGTTCCATCGGAAATAAAGATTAAGATTTAATATTCATCAGTTAGATGAATACCAGTCTGACAAGTATAAGTTGTTCTCCTAAAAAAACAAAACTAAAACCCTACAAGATTGGTGTTACTCACTTTGGAATCAGAAGTCAAAGATTCATATGGATACATTAGAAAATATTAAACTGTTTATTAGTACATCTTTATCTGACTCAGGTATTCATCGCGCGGCATTTTTACCTTCATCTCCATCCTCCTCTTTACTTAAAGATGACGTTACTGTGACTCTTACCCCGTAGCACATACTATCACCTTTAATTCAAACTATAGGACAGAAAAATACAATTAATATTCTTCTTTCAAGTTAGCTGTTTTCTGTGAAGTCTTCGGCTAAACCGATTCCGAACGGTAGCAGTGCCGCAGGCAACCAATTCCAGGTATACCCTAAATTGTGGACGTACTTAACAAACTATCAAATTCGTAGTCGTTGGTTTCAGCGATAATGAAACCGCCTCTGTTTAGATTATCAGTGTCAAGTAAAGCGCCTTATCTTCTGAGTTTATTTATCTATTTTTTATGTGAAGTATTATCAACTGAAGCTGATTTATCTCTTTGAAACTTTCACATTATCTCTGAGGTAACAAAAAATATATTAGCTCTACTCCACATCGAATCTTAGGAAACTGATGGGCTAAGCCCTACCCAGCACGGAATCCTAGTTCCGTCGCTAACTTAAACGATACAACATTATGAGCTTCTCTATATAAATTATCATTCGTCTAGTATCGTTTCTGATTGATTCATCTCATCATAGTTACGTCCTAGGTCAAACTAATATTGCCCTGAAAATTATTTGTCCAATTTAAGAATTTCTGGAATCGACGTACGACAGATATATGCATCGATTCCCTCTTCGCTATAATATGTTGATATTAATGTTTTCTATTTTTATTTTCGTTTTATCTAATTTTTTTTCAAGAAACATTTTATTCTTTTTTTTTCAGTCATAATTATTAACTTTTATAATTTTCAAAACTAATTATATCACAAATTCATTTTTAAAAAAAATTTATTCATTTTTAATTGTATTAAAAAAAAATATTTTTTATTTTCATATATTTTGTCGATTTTTTTGTTTTTACATGACAGATAACTTATTTCGACGAAACAATAATGAAAATAATTTTAGTTGAAATGCGCGACATTTTTTAAAACTAAAATATCCATTGGTTTAAAAAAATCAACCAATCAAATTTTTTTGTACATGCATATATATTTGATAGATGAATAATTATCATTTTTCTCAGCAATAAATTACTCAAAATTGATAAATAAGACATGGAATTGATAGAGCTCATCGAGCTCGATCTGGAACCAGTCTTGGAATCGAACTGATTGCTATAAATGTGAATTCGTTCAAGTTTTACTGTGTTTTTAGGGTGTTTTGAGAGGTTTTCGAGGATTTTATGGGTCAAGGAGGGGACTTGGGATTTTTTTGATGATTGGAATCGATAGAGCTCGTTGAGGTCGATCTGGAACCAGTGTTGGAACCATACTAGATACTATGGAACCGAATCCGTTCGGGTTTTACTAAGGTTTTTGAGAGTTTTGGTAGGTTTTGAGGGATTTTAGAGGTCAAGGAGGGGACTTAGGAATTTTCTGGTAATTGGAATCGATAGAGCTCGTCGAGCTGGATCTGGAACCAGTCTTGGAATCATGGTGGATGCTAAGGAATCGAATCCGTTCGTGTTTTATGATAAATTTCATGTTTTTTCGGGTTTTTTTAGCAGTTTTTTGGGTTTTTGAGGGGTAAGGGAGGATATTTTTGAAAATTTGTTTTTTGGAATCGATAGAGCTCAAAAAGTTCTATTTGGAACCAGTGAGACCAGAGTTGGAACGCACATGTACGCGAATCCGTTCAAGAAAAAGGCGAATCCGTGTCCAGGATATCCTACGTCAGATTTTATTCATTGAAACGATGAATGAATTTCTATTAAATAATTCATTTTCATTGTAGTTTGTATTTTTATACATGTACAAAAGATAACTAAAGCATTCGGATAAATATTCTTTATATCAGCCAACTGAGCTTATGTGTAAACAAGTTGTGGTTGTTGGAATCAGATTAAACTATTGTAAGCCATCATTTGCTACTAAAGGTATTAGAACTGGTGAAGAACGACGTCATGGTAGGCCACCAGATACCAAGAGAGCACTATTGATTCAATGATTATGTATTATTTATCAATGTACTATTTTACTGAAATAAACTAAAATATACTGAACAAGAAAAATTACTTACTCAACGAAAAATAATTAAATACTAAGTTTTTTAGAATTGATTACTGTGCAATTCAGATTATATACTACGCAGAAAATAATAGTTCACTGAGCAAAACATATTGAATATGAGTTGGAAAAAATACTGAGCATTCTCAATAAAATACTGAGCAAAAATATATGCTTTTTTTAAATTAAAACTTGATAGTAATAAGGAAGATAACGATACTATCAATACGGTAAAATCAGAATGAACAGTAGTTCTTTAATATTAAGTGGTACAGTGCACGTATTTCATTTATTTTTATTTAATATTGTTTATGCAGTTTCACAAGTGATAATACCGATATTTATTAGATTTTTAATAAGAATTAAAAATAACTAACAAAAAAAATAAGATAAATTAGAAGAATCAAACTAAAATGATTATTGTCTGTTCAAGAAACGTATATATTGATGATTTCAAAATAATACATTTAATAGAGAACAAAACTAAAATAAACTGAAAATTGTCTTTCGTTTTTTGTAAGTTAATTGATTACTAAACTACCGTAGTTATTCTCTTTGTTATTTATTTTAATAGACTCGCTACATAGTTGCACATGTTGAGAATTTGCTTTTCATTAAATAACCAAGAAAAATGGCTATCGCCATACATTTGAAATAACTGGATATATGCATGATTCACTAGTGTGTCAAGATTATTATATGGTGTATTGGTGTAGTATGAATGTAATTCTAACTGATCGCTTAATGTAACGTTTTCATCCACCTTGTTAGCTTTAAATAATACAATGTTTGTATTTCTGTTGGCTATATTTAATCCAAATGGTTCATTGTCTATCATCGGTAAATAAGAATAGTTTATTGGATCGACGATATCCACTTTATCTATTTTATTAATTTCGAAAGAAGCCTTGCTTACATCAAAATGTGAGTCGATCATGAAGATATTACCAACTTTCTCACCAGCATTAATCAATTGGCGAGAAAGTTCAAACGATAAAATGCCGCCAAAACTCCAGCCTAGAAAGTTATATGGACCATTATGTTGAATTTCTTTTATATACTTTATGTATACAGGAGCTGACGCCTCGAACGAGAAGTCTTTTTCCATATCTTTTGCTTGTAGATCAAGATAGTAATTGTTGAATATTACCAGTTTATATTGCGATAAATGAGGCACAATGTTGTTGAAGTAGCTTTCGGCACCACCGTCAACAGGCGGCAAAATGAACAAGATATTATCGCAACTTTCATTGATCACAACAAACGGACGCTCGAAAAAATTTGAATGGGTAGCAGTTTCATGTAAAACTTGAACTTTTTCATCGAGAAAGATGCCCTTCTGAGTAAAAGAAGTAATGTCTATATGAGAAATCAGTGAGTCTATATATTTGATGGATGTTTCTTAATTTAAAAATGTTTTACCTTGATTGATAGGTAGTGTCTGCCATCGTGTTGCCCGCGTATCATTGGACGGAAGTGTTAGAAGTAGTTGTGCATGTTGAAATATAGTTGGTTGCTGAAGAAATGGAGCAATCGAAAGTGTATGAGCATCAAAGTTAAACACTGATTGATAATGATGATAAAGTTCAATAAATAATAGTGAATGACCACCAACACTAAAAAAGCTGGTAGTTCTAGGAATGAGATTTTCATTTGAATGAAGAATTTGACACCAAATAGTATGTATACGTTCTTCGAACTGATTAAGAGGAGTATCAGATTTATCGGAAGATAACAAAGTCGATAATGTAAAGTCGAGTGAAGGCAGTTGTTTTCTGTCTACTTTTCCATTTTGATTCAAAGGTAGTTTATCAAGTATAATAAAGAAAGATGGGATCATATGTGGCGGAAGATGAGATTGACAATGTTGACGTAGTTCTTCTTCATTCATATGAGAAGATTGAATATATGCAACTAAATAATCATCTTTCCATTTCATGACAACACAAGTAGATATAGATGTGATGTTAAGTAAACATCGTTCGATTTCCCCAAGTTCAATTCTTTGTCCATGTAGTTTGATTTGATGATCTTTTCTTCCTTGATAATGAAGAAGACCATTGTTATCCATTGTAACAAGATCACCTGTTCGATAAAATATGCCACCATCAATTTCAACAAGAGCTCTTGCAGTTAAATCATCACGTCCAAGATAACCAGGAAAGACACTGACTCCACCTACAAATAGTTCTCCTCCTTCCCGAATCATAACAGATTGCAAGAAACTATTTAGAAGTAAGCATATGTAACGAGGTAATGGTTTGCCAATCGGAAGATGATGCATTCGAGAGGTCACATCAATTAGGTGACATGTAGTTCCAAGTGTGCCCTCCGCAGGACCATAAAAATTCAAAATTCGACAGGATTGGGCAACAAACTGCATCAGTACTTTAATGAAGGCTGTTGAGACAGATTCACCTACGTTAATAAATTAATCAATATTTATTCTATTTCACGTACTCTTCTTTAACTTACCAACGCAGTTAATATTTCTCATCAGTATCCATGGAGGAAATTTATTCTGTTTCACGAAGTTACATAAATGATTGAGATAACTCGGAACCGCCACTAGATATGTCACTTGTTTGTCATGTAAAATATGGTTGATATATTGAAAATCCATATTACCTTGTGGACGTAGCATGGCTATTGTTGCTCCGCAGATTAGAGATCCTAAAATTTCCTGCACATGCGCGTCGAAAGTCGCACTAGCTAATTGAATCGTAACATCATCTTCGTGTAGTGCATCAATCCGAACGAAACCTAATATTGAATTGATGAAATTCTGCTGTCTCAGTTGAACCTAAAAAACAACTTCTAGTGTCAAATATACATTATGTGATAATCTTTCTATCGTACCGCTTTCGGAATTCCAGTTGAACCACTAGTAAAAATAATACAAGCTATCTCTCCACCTTTCATTATCGCACTTGAAAGATCTTTCTTGTCTATATCATTAACATTTAATATTGAATCAATATCAAGTAAAGCAATGTCATGATCGAATTTGGTGTTAGTTAAATGATGAACAAGTACAAGACGACTTTGTGTTTGTTGTATCAGTGCATGCAAACGATGTTCAGGATCTCGATGTGACAATGGACAATACACACCACCAGCCATTTCAATCGCCATCATACCAATCACCTAATTAAGAATCAATTTCAATCTAATATCAAAAGTTATTTCTCCAAATTAACTTACCATTGATAAACTTCGCTCAACACATTGACATACGACCTCACCTGGAAACACATGATATTCCTTAAAAAGAGTTAAAGATAATATTTGTACATAATATAAGAGTTCACAATATGTCAAAGATTGTTCATCTAGTTCAACAGCTAGTTTCTGTGGATGTTTCATGACTTGATACACAAACTCATGATGAATACAAGTCAAGGGAGATGAAAATGATACTTGTGTATTATTCAATGATTGCATTATATATTGTTCATTTGATAATGTTAATGATACTTCATAGATAGGTTTGTTTATTTGATTGTCGATAATAGATGCAGATAATTGATTTAAGATGAAATGAAATCGTTGTGAAATCTTCTCCACTGTCTCTCTATTGAACAAGTCGAGTGATGCATTGATTGTGCATGATAGTTGATTCATGTTTACATTATGATAAACAGAAAGAGAAAAGTCGGATGCATTTAGTATGGCATCATCATTAATGTTGAGTGGGGAAGTTGCTGGAAGAAGTTGAGAATCACCAATCATCACTATATTATTATTCTTGTATGATATAAATTCCAGACATGTATCGAGAAATGCATGTTTGGAAATATGCGGATACTGATTAAGAATACGTTGAAGTGGAAAATATGAATATTTCATACTATTTGTTGTTATCTCTTGAATATGTTCGAATAATTGATGAAAACACCAACGAGGATCTAACTGACATCGTAATGGGATGACATTCTCAAACAATCCAATGATTGACTTGAGTTCATCTCTATATCGATTATTACTGATGTTCATAGCCAGACATAGATCTGTTTGTCCATTAGTTAATTTGAATAGAAAGATGAAATAAATAGCAAACGTGAGATGTTGAAGTGATATATTATTTGATGATGCATGAGTAAGAAAATGATGTGAGAGATCTTCACCAAAATCAAAAGAAATTGATGTTCCACGACCAGTTCGATGTTCATTTGAGAGACGATATCGATCAAATGGTAATGATAAAGGTCGATCAAGTTTACAATCATGAAGAGTATCAAGCCAAAACATACTTGCACCAGTCATTGACATTTGTTGTTCAATAACAGCATCTATTATATAATTAAAGAAAACAATGTAATAGGAGGGAGAGAAGTGAAAGAATTGATTATATTTACAATCGAGATAACGAAGATTAGTGTCGTCTCCATATATTAATTGATCTGTTGTATATGCTAGATTGAGATCATGAAGAAGGATTTTCATTGATGAGAAGTCAAAGAAAGCATGATGAAAATTAAAGATAATTAGATCCTTGTTGGAAAGAACATTATCAGAAGAGATTTGTTTATAATGAACAAGATGACATCGAAAAACAAGGCCTTGAGCAACATCAAAAAGTTGAGGATTATATTTTTCTTCATGTATGATATGATTGAGTTGTTTATGTGTTGTGTAAGTGCTTTCAATAAATGTAAATAATGTATTATCATTTTGGTTGAGACTAATGATTTGTTGCATGAGTCGATTGTTTTCTGTATGAAATATGAGTGATGTTCGAAGAGATTGATGTTTTGTAACTATTAGTTGAAGAGCATGACGAAGATGTTGCACTGATAACGTATGGTGTGAATCGAGAGAATAAACAAAAGGCATGTTGTAGATTGGTACTTGTGACATGTGAGGAGTGAAAAGAATAGATTCATTATGCCATAGTAGAGCTTGTGCAAATGATGCTGGTGCTAGAATAATGAAGGATTTTTCTATTATGATTTAAGAGACTAACGATCAAATGATAGCTGATATCCATGCTTTAAATACTTTGTTTGTGATCGGTTTTGTAACTAGCAAGACAATTGATTGAGGATGTTAGATTAGTATTAAGATTGTATCAATTAAAACTCCGTTTTAATATTTTTTCGTAAATATTAGAAAATACTTCAACATTTTGGGATTAGTATCGAATTTATTTCAGTATAACATGGATGATGAAGATTCCGAGAAGATTGCAGAACTGATGAATATTTACAAGGCTAGTGAGGAAATCGGAAGAAATTATTCATGTTATGAGTTTGATCAGGATTTGTATTGTATTGATACAAATTCAATACTAATGCCAAAATATGAACTTATATTTCTAACAGAAGGATAAGCATTTTGAATAATGCATTTGTGGAAGATGTTGTTAGTGGTATGACGTATTCATGCAGTTTTTTTCAGAAACTCTGTGTTGATTCTTTTCTTCGTGGTGATGTAGAGGTATCCCATCACAGACCCTGCTTGCTTTCTTCTCTTCTCTTCTACACTGTCTTTCTCTTCCAGTGATATACATTTGTGCTGTGTTACACAGTACAGATCTCTCTAGTGTATGTATATCTGTAAGCATGTTCTTTTTCTGCATTTCTTCTTTTAAATAAAGAAACGGTCAAAACGAACTAACACCATTCTAGTCCTACGTTTTCATTTAACAAAATATTCTTTATAGGGACCGCTGGCTAAAATATTCGCTTTGTAAGAATCAACTGAAAACAAATGTACAAACTTTAAAGAAAACCATTGAACTGTTAGAGTAATGTTGTGATTTTGCACATTAATTCAAAATAAATCAGAAATAACAAAGTTTGTTAGAAACAGGAGAAACCACAGTTATGTGCAAAAAGCTTGTTTTAGTCGATCTTACTATATAGTACCTTTATTGAAAATCTCATTTCATTTTTCTTTACTATATTGTTTTCAAAATCGTTATTTCCGTGTGAAACTACTTGACTGTGAGGAGAGAAAGAATGCAATTAATGTCTGTTAGAAAGATGGAAGCTGATGTTGCAATATAAAAAAGACGTCATTTTTCGCCATATTTACAACTAATTCTGTTGTTCAAGAGAAATTTATCTAGCCAAACACCTAAACCCATTATTTACAGAGATCTGGCGGATTCGCAAGATGTACATACTGTTACAAAATTAGGATACGGCGACTATATTATTCCAATACTCATCTGAAATTTCCATTTTATAAAAAGCTTCTAAGTCGATATTAAACGGTATTCTTTTCTATTGTTACTATTACTATGACATAAACAAGCGCTTAAGTAATTAATGCAATATGTATCTTCTTGTAAACTCACACAATAATCTATTGAAACAGCACAACTGTTCTACTGAAACTTATATGTGTATGATTGAATCCATGATATAGTTAGTTTCTCTGGTAACATCAAAAAGCGCATCGATAGCGCTATTTTTTCCTTCTGGACGTAAAGAAAAAATAAACAGTCCTACCTTCATTCGCAACATTCTCCAATCGATGAAACAACACTAATTCCATTTCTTCAGCTTCCTCAGGAAGGATAACAGACACTTGGTTCATCGATGAACTCATATTCATCACAGGAATGTTGCTTGATTGTTTTTGAAACAGTTGCTCAAACATATATTGAAATCTTTGAGCTACTTTTGAAACAGTTGATTTTTCAAACAAATCATGCGAGCAAACAAAATGACAAGACATCTGATTATCATCTGATGATGCATTGTATATAAATGTTAATGAGAAGTCAAATTTTGACATTTCAAGTGATTGTTCTAATGATATTTGTTCTAAATCTGCATCATTCAAACTTAAATGTCCCATATCTTTTGACGCAGTGATAAAATCAAACATTATCTCAAGAAATGATACATTCGATTGAGTTAATTGATTATTACCAAGAATATGTTGTAGTGGATAATGAGAATGTTCAAGAATTGATAAACATTTTTCTCGTACATGTTGAACAAGTTCGTCAAATGACCAATGTGCATCAAGTTCAACACGATATGGTAATGTTGATACAAACATTCCAATTAGATTTTGTAGTTCATCTCGGTATCGATTAGCATTGATAGAACCAATACATAAATCAGTCTCACCATGAGATAGTTTGAATAGAAAGACATAAAATATGGATAATCCAAGTTGAAAAAGTGTGAGATGATGTGATGATGCGTAGTTGAGAAATGATGTGCATAATTCATTATCAAAAACGATTTCAGCTATGGATGCTGAACCTGATCGTTGTTGATTGGTTGATGAACTTTGTCGATCAACAAGTAATGACAATTGGCGTGTGAGATTATATCTTTTGAGTTCTGATTGCCAAAATTCTTGAGATAATGACATATCCATGATGTGTTCATGAACAGAATAGTCAATGTATTGTAATGAACTATCATCGATATGGAGCAAGTCATCAGATTGATAAGCAAGAGAAAGATCACGAATAAAGATTGATGATGATGCTCCATCAAAGCAAGCATGGTGAATGGTAAATAATATCAGATC
>CAJNOI010002240.1:0-10053 GCA_905250115.1 Adineta steineri
CTTTTCAAGTGAATATTATTGCTCACACATTGACACTTCTAATCACTGTATTATCATAGAAATGCTTCGATCGGAGCTTGTACATGTGACCTGATATTTTTCTATGACTAGAACAATTCAAATAAATAAACATACCTCTAAACGATTTATAAATGCTTGTAAACCATTATTTGTTTGAGACGATGCCATATCTAATGTTGTTATTAAATCAATAACACGTACAGCTCTTGTAACAAACTTAAAAATTTTGAAGAAAAAAATATTATTTACAAAACGATCAGTTTAATAAAATTTTTTACCATGATTGAATCTTGAGATTCATTATAATGATTAACAACTTTAATTAATGATTGCATTATACTACACTTAACTAATGCATTACCACCTTTTTCATGTGATGCCAAATGATAAAGAAATGAAAATAATGCTGTTGATAATGATTGAGAAAATCTTTCATTACTATCATCTAAAGCAAAAACAAAAATAGAAAAATTTCATGCTTATTTCTTATATATCTACCAGTTAATTTATCAATACATTGTCGTACAAGTGTTGGTAAAAATCCATGATAAGAATTTACTTGTGTTGCTTTAATTATTTCTTGTAAACGTGGTGGATATCTAGAAAAAATTTTAATTAATTAATTTTTTTTTATAAATTCATATACTTTGTTGCTTGTTCAAAATGAATTACTGATGTTAAAGTTGTCAAAACGGATGCTTTTACATCCTAAAACAAATAATTCATATGGTTTTTACAAAGAATTTCCTATATAACAGTTAATGTCTCATTTTTATTATTGAAATCTAAGCCAGTGTAGTTCATTTCATGGAATTTTATTAATCTTTTTAATATTATCATGTTCATTCTACCATTCAAATAGCATGAATAGAAGCAAGCTATTTAAGCTTAGATTGAAATTTTTTCTAACACAAAGTTCATCAAGTACTTTCTGAAACATAACTAATTAGATTTCTAAGCGTACTGTTAATGTTGAATCTTGAACATAGAATACATCAACAAGTTCTTCAATTAAACCATCATATAAAATATTATTTGTGTCTTGTATTGCTCCAGAATAAACTAAAAACAAAAGATAAATAAACTAATTTGTTATATTTATACAAAAAGTCGGTGATTTTTTGTTTTAATATATGCGGATCGAGGATGTGTGGGTGTTGTGTTCGTATCATACTATCAAGATAGGAATCGACATAAATCTAATCGAACTTACGTAAATTAACGAAGAAATCGAAGCTCTACTCAGCTGCATGGTAAAAACAGAAACATTAAATGTTTACAGAATCAAAACTTCTCGAAAAACAGACGAAAATCACATATGAAGAAACTTATCAAGTTTATAGTAGTAATATGATATTAACCCATCTAAAAATATACAGTTCGATAGAGAAATAAAAAGTTTCTGCTCAAAAAACTGTTTTGGATGCTTCTAGGAATTTATCATATTTTAGACCAGGCCCAAATGGAATAAAATAAAAACTATATAGTCCCATAGAGTAATCGGTGCTTCATCCAACTGTATCGAAACAAGAGACTTTTAAAGTTCTATATAAATAAATAATAGCAAAGTCTTCGAAACTGTCACAAATAACGTGATCATGCTTTACATATATAAATAGTACCTAGAATAGATAAAGCTTGTAAACGTGCTTGTATACATAGTAATCGTTGATCAAATGATGGAAATGCATAAGCTAAACGAAGATGAGTGAATAATTTCATTTGTTTATCTTCAGGTAATGTATGTTGAGCAAGAACTATTTCCATAACAGCAGCAGCATTTGGTCCAGCTAAATGAACATTTGGAATTTCTATTTGTTTAGGAGTTTGCTTAAAATAAATAAAAATCATTTTCATTTTTTTTTAATTAGAAGAAGGAAACAAAAAATACAATTGTTGGATCATTTATTGCTGATGATGATTCAGAAGGAACTGTATATGCAAAATGTAGATTTGTTGCATGATCGGGAAATTCCTATGAGAGAAAAAAATAAAAATCAATGAAAAACTATGTGAAATAAATCTTTTTTTACTGAAGGGTTTCGAACAGTACAACAACGAGCTAAATTGAAACCATACTCACGTCCACCCCAAGTCTAAAAAAAATAAAATAAAATTTTCTCAACAAGACAAAAATAATGATTTTACTTCCGCTAAGAATGTAATTCGCTCAATTAATGCTTGTTTTTTATCAAGTTGAAGTCCTGTGATAAAGTTTGAACGTTTGCTGAATACATATAGAAGTGAAAGAACACCAAGTACAATATTTACATCAGATGATTGTAATAACATAGTTAAATATTCAATGGAATTATACAAATCACGAGAATATGAATGTTCAATTAATAATACAGTAAAACGAAGAATATCAAGTACCAAGATTTTTAACTAAAATTTAAAGACAAAAATGGAATTATTGAAATGATATTGTTTGTATTGTATACATAAATTAGGAGAGAAATGACTCTATAGATACAGGAATCATATTGAGTGTGGATGGCTTCGAAGAAAGAAGACACACTTACACTCATCTTCACGCACACTCTTCTCATAAAACAAAACAAACCTCTTCATTTTCTGATTTGTCACAATTGAGCATCCATGTCCCAGATTTTATACAAGCTTCTTCTAGAATTGCATCGAATAAATCCAATGCATCAATCCAATCATACAGTCTACACTGAAAAGAAAACAAGAAGAAAAGCTATTTCTATTATTTCAAATATATTCATCTTTGATAAACTATTAGTATAGGAAGTGGAAGAAATAAAATTATTAGCATCTAACTTACCTTTCCAAGATGCCAAATAGTTATTGATTTTAATAACTCATGAAGATCTGTTCGATCGCAATTTTTTAATTTATCAATAAATAATTTACAATCAATCGGCTATAAAAACAAGAATCAGCAAAAGTTTATAAAGAGGAGGTAAGAAGTGAAATTTTTACTGATACTGATAGATCTTTTTTTGATTTCGATCGATGAATTTTCATATTTAGTAATAAAAGCAGTTAGTGGGAAAATCTCTACAAATAAAATAAAATGAAAATTTTTTCTCTACTTTCACGAGCGTATATTGAAGTTATATCGACTGCCTAAGTTACAAGTTCGATACTTTGCCGGTTATTGACCGTTATGGTTCATTTGTCTGACCGCTTGACCGAGCAGTGATCTTTTATTTGTTGTTTCGTATGTGACCTCTTCTTCACCCATATAAGCATGTGCTCGAGATAGAAAGAGTACGGGTTGATTGAATGTGGATTGAATCTAACACTCAATGCTTATGGATTCTTTTTGTCATTTATCAACATGAGAAACAAAAGTAGTTATTTCGGAATATTTTTTTACAAAGAATTTGTATCTTCTAGGTTAAAAACAACAATATCATATTTCATCCGTATACAATCCACTACATATCAAAATACAAATATAGATAATGTAGTGTGCAATTATAATATTTTTTCTCTTTTTTCTTTATATATATGCAAAGTCGGCGAAGTCTTTTTTCCAGTCAACTTTTCCTACAATCAGAGAAACTAAAAGATGAATTTGCTTTATTTCTTTCATCTTTGGAAGCTATCTTGTATTAGGATGAAAGTTTTGTTCGATATATTCTATGAGTTACATTTCTTGTGTACAAAATCTGATTCTTTTTTTTTGGACTAAACATGGATGCGGCTAAACACTCAATATGATTATCATAGACATTCATTCACATCTTAAAAATTCCTGTATTTCTTTATTTTTTTGTTTTTCTAAATAAAATAAAGTAAATGTAAAGTTAATTTGCTGTGCAACATTTAGCTGTTTCTTAACGTTTATTTTTTTTCATCTCAAACAAGTAGAACAAATTGATTGCAATGCTAGAAAACATTCGAAATCATCGTAATATTTTGAAGAGACGAGTAGACAAGATTCAAAAACACCACAGTCATAAGAGTTTATTAGAAATCATTGTAAATCGTTTAAAAATTATCAATGGTATGATTAATAGTCGTTTCGATTTTAGTTGATTTCTAACGCTTTTGTATAGCTCCGATCGTTATCCTTAGTATTTAACGTGTTTCAGACATTATTCTTTATTTATGAGGATCTCTAGACCTTTCTCATGAATTTATATCAACAGATAAAATCCATCTTCATGGTGGGTGTAGGTGTGGTTTTAATACTCAAAACCACACCCTCAAGATTTTCCTGACTTTTCGGAGACGGTTTTCTATGTAAATGCCCCATTCAAGTTTTGTTGATATTTCGACTCCTAAACATTTGAAACGCTTTACAAAATCTATTTTATTTCCTTTATATCCTATTTTAGGATACAAAAGAGCAACTACACTATGCACCAGCATTGCTTTTGTTTTGTCGATGTTCACTGGAAGTAAGTTGTCCTCAGCATATTGTTCTAAGATTTTCATTGCAACTTTTGCTTGATTTTTAAGTGCGCCAGTAATTCAAATTGCAAGATCATCTGCAAAAAGATGACAGACTAGATTCAGAAAGAACGAAGGAAGGAAATGAACATGGAGTCGAAACAATGTAGCCGCGAGGACTGAGCCCTGTGGAGCTCCAACGAAAATATCAACTTTTCTTGAAACTGCTGCCCCAACATGTATAGATTGTTGACTTTATTCAATGATAGTTATCATGATGTATTATTAATACGTCGTTGCCGTTCATATATCAGATCGAGCACTGCATCAACTATACAAAATTCATTATTGATTAAAAAATGAATTTCTATATATTTACTCATTTTGGGCAGAAGAAAACTTAATACGTCGCTCCCATAGTCAAGACGACCATCTTCATCTCTTGTTAGACCATTAGTCCTTTGTTTTTTTATCTAGGTAATGAAGATACTAAACAAAAATATTGTTTTATTTTATAATATAAACGTATATAAAATACCGTTTGTATAATATAAAATAATGGGTATGTACTTATATTAAGAATAATTGTTGATTCGACTGACCAATTATTTGCCATGTTAAACTAAGTTAACACACAATCGACAAATATTTAAAATAGAATAGTGAATATAAAGAATAAATACAGCAAATTGAAATGATATTTGTATTACGAGAAGAATGCACGATAGATAGCTACATAGAGAAAGAAAAGAATGAGAAAAGTTTTTCTTAGACAGAAGAATGTGCGTGTCACATGATCGGATAGTACGAATAGAGATATATGACTAGTAAAATTGACTGACGATATGATCGAATAAAATGTTCTTTTTAAACGTATTTATGCATAGTCTATTCAAAGAATAGTACTATCGTTAAGATGATAACAGACAATCAATGTTAACACGTTAATTACAAACAGAAAACTATCAATATTTGTGATAAATATCATACATCTTTTTCTTAAGAAATATTTAATTAGTTTTTACCGAGAAATAAAGAATTCATCAAGAATATGCTGTTTTATTATTTGTTTTCGAATTTAATAACTGATGAAATATTTTATATATATGTAACTTATATGTAAGATATTCATTATAATTCATGGATAGATGAATATAAAACGAATGAATGAAAACAAAATCCTTTACATCTGAAATTTAATTTCTTTATGCTTCTCTGTTCCAAATTTTCAAAGCTATAAATAGCCAACTATACCTTTACCAGACGGGATCATTGTTCAAAAAAACCTAATATAAAATCCTTGTATAAATGATCTCAAGATCTCCGGGCTTGATTACGATTTAAATAACTTAATAGAAAAATATTAGCATGACTGTTACAAAATATCATAATTGAGCAATAAAATATCGATATACTGATTTGTCTCATTCTTAATCTCAAATATAAGTATTATAGCAATGGAGTTTATATTTACGATACGAACTATAGATTTTCATTATTTTATTATTTCTGCATTAAACAAATAGTCAAGAAATGTCGTTCAGAATAAAGGAAAATAACGAAAAAAAATTTTCTGGGTATATCATTGGTCTTAAATCAAAAATAAGATGTTTTAAGTTTGCGCAGTTAGTAAAAGCAGCAGTATTTGTAAAATTCTCTGTTATCATAACTAAATATTCGTAAATGATATGTAATGTACGAAGAGAAGGTAAACATGTATTACAATCGAAAAGAAATTGTTTTGTATAGTCGACGTGTGATCCACAAAGAACAAGTCTGCTTAGATGAGGAAACTTGATTACCATCAACGTCTTTTCATCTCCGTACCCTTCCGCTATCTTCTTTTGTGAATTTGAATTAAATACCACTAATTCTTTTAATAATGGAAAACATTGCGAGATTCAAAGAAAAAAATCGTGTTCAAATGGATGAACAAAATCGTATATGTATAGGCAACGAACAGTACGAAACAAACCAACAGGAAATTTATTTGAATGTATATGCATGCAATCCATAACAAATGGAAGGGAATAAATATGATATTGACCTCTACTTAATGGATTGTAGTCAGTATAACAGTTTAAATCATATCCTCTTTCAACGAGAGCATGACTTAGAACATTAGGTGGCTGAATAAGTTCTTCAAGTATTGTAACACCATCAGTAATGATATTGAAGATAAATGTATGCAGATATAACATTGGACTAAGTATATCATAAACTAATGAATTACCATTGACGAATGATCTTCGATTATACACAATAAGTGACAATATGAGTTTTTCCAAATAAAACATTTGGCTAATAAACGGTACAATTAGATTATCATATACAGTTGTTCGATTTAATGAAATTAATGAAAAAAATTTGAGATTTGAAACAATTTTCTAAAGAGAAAAAAAGACAAGTATTATATTAACATATGATATTTAGTGGATTATTTTATGAACAAACGAGAATCTTTCAAATTAGTAGATTGTATTCGAACTCTCTCTCGAAGAGTAGAAGATAGAAAGTATATTTAAAAGCTTCATTTTTTGTTTATTGTATCGAAAGACTTAAAAAAAACATCGGCAACACTTTTCCACAAATATTAAAGATGTAAATATTCCAGACAGAATCATCTCATTGATTTATTATATATAGTTCCTGAGTTTTCCGGTAGTAGATCACGTGATGAAATATTTACTCTTCAACAGTTGAACAGTAAAATTTGGTCTTGCTTGACCGAAAAGTTCTTTACGTGTACTTACCAAAACATATGCACTCATTCACCCTCACGAACAGTTCTGTTCACTGCAGTAGTGTTTATATCTATTATCATCATCGGTGATAATATCTCTTCAAATATTTAGTTTTTTTTAAAGTAATTATTCATTTGTATAAATTTTTCGATCAAACTGTACGATACTGAACAGTTTTATTTCTTTATTGTTAAATAAATCCTCCATACTGTCGCTTTTAACATAGTTTTTCACTATTCAGTTGGCTACTTTGTCTCATAACCAATAATGATTGTTCGATTTTATTCATATTTAAAGAAAATGATTATTTTTATAAAATTTTTTTACCTTATTTTTGTTGATCATTAATGTTTGTCGAATCCGGTAAACATGAACAATAAATGTATTCAATTGACTAAGACGTCCATCAAGTAAATAATAACAAAGATCAAAATCAAAAATTTTTATATTTAAACAAACAATATGAGATGAATAGCATGCTGATAATGGCAAATGTACAGCTGAAATTGATAAATATGAATCATAATCTTGAAAACCTAATTGAAGATATGCTAGATTTGTAAATGTTAGGAAAACATCAGTAAAAACCCTTCGAGATAATTCTTTCTTTTGATCAAATATTTGTCCATCATTAATCATAATAACAAGATGTGAAATTTGATTTTGCCAAGTATGAATAATTGTTGATTTATCGTTGAACATTGTTAAGAGTAAGTTTACGAAGTTGAGGATAATTTCCAATACGAAGAACACGATCAATTGAGAACAAATCAATAGTCAGACATTTAATAGAGTGTTTAATACGAGGTATGATATCCAAACAAAATCGATCAAGAATAAAATTAATTTTCAGATTATTAGTATTATCTAATATTTTTAAAAAGTTAAGAGATTGTGTAAAACTCGTATCTCGAGCGACTCGATCGAGTATTCGATTGACTCCTATAATTGAATATAATACATCCATATTGTCGAGTTTGTTGAAAATATTAAGTAATATTTCATCACTAAGTGTAAGAATATTTGCAGTTGACGGGGTCATGTGTATTTCTTAGATAAATGATATTGCACGATTTATATCATTTTGGGTGTGGGTGTGGTACGAATACAACACCCACACCCGCTAATATATATCTTACTATTTATACTTTAACTATATCTGATTTCATTGTAATACACATTCCTACTACTTTACAAGAACGGCTCTATCCATTTCCATAAACGCAATTTTGTCAGTGTCAACTTTTCAATAAAATTTTCAAAATTTTGTCCGCATTTTAACAAAATTGTCGAATTTTGACTATTGTCAAAACTCGCATAGAATTACAACAATATTCACACGCGATAAAAACATACTCAACTGATCAATTCTCAATCAATATAATATTCAATTATCAACCGATTGTTACAAAATTATGGATGTGGGTGACAACTAGAGATAGTAGGTACATCTCTATATAATACGTAATTAAAATATATAAAAATGGAAGATAAAGTGTTGGTATAAATCTTTATTTAAATGAAGCGCCAACTGCGCACATGGTACAATACACCAAATACATAATATATGAATACTACTTTCTAACTACCTCTTTACGTTCTTTCGCTGTCCTTTTATATGCATCGATTGTTCTTCGCTATATACAATGACATAGACAGTGTTCATAGACAAGGTCCGAACGCAAGAAGTATAACATAATATATATAAAGAATAGACGACCGAAATATTTAGAGCATATATAAACAGGATCTAAGTGTGCTGATATAGATCTAATGTCTTTACAGCATATTATCTTTGTATGATATCTTCCTTGTACGATATAACAATTCTCACTAAAGAAGTATGGCTTTCGTTTTGTATTGTTACATTTTTCTTATCTTCTTCTGTTGTAACCTAGATCGTTATATGTGCATTTTTGTATCATCTTGTTCTCTTCTTCTCTCAAGCGTAACGAGTAACTTATTGTATATACTATAGAAGTATGTACAAAAGAAAAAAAACAAAATAATACAACCGTCGTGAGTATCTATCTGTCTCTATCCTTAAATTAGTTAGACTAAGAAAGTTGGATCAATGAAATATATAGACCAGAGATTAAACTTTATCAGTACAAGCATATACGTACATATACTATAATTGGATCTTTTATCACTGCAAACTATTCTTTTTCTTTTTTTTCGCTTACTATGTACTCACAAAAAAATACGAACCAGATGAAGATACAATACAACTGAATGTCAAAAAATAAAGACATATCAAATAATAAAGTTGTTTGATATTTTTGAGTGGATGAAAATAAGGACGTAGCTGTGGTTATCAGGCTAAAAAAAATATACTCATACACACCCTCACTCACTCACTCTAGAGCTTCTTTCAATTTTTGTTTTCTTATATATAGATATACTTTAGCGGAGATATTCTTATATAATACAATGAATTTAACTGGTACTCATATATTTTTCTTAGTATTGGTATCTATTTTATTATACTTAACGCTGTTCGATTATTATATGCCATTTCAAAAGAAAATTTCTACAGTTAATCGTCAAAAACAAGAAACTTCGAAAAGAAACACATTAAACTTAATGAATTGTACTATATCTAGTAATGATTCTTATTCTTATCCTGAATCACAACATCTACAAACGAATTTTATTGTATTTAGTAATGATACTTATCCTTATCCTGGATTAAGACATCTACGAACGAATTTCAAATGTCAAATCGTTATAGCTCAACGTTTAAATAAAACAATGGTATTTCCCAAAACTGTTGGTATTCCGAAATATCATTCGCAATCTTTTTTATATCCAAATCAAAAAAAGTTTATAGAAATACCAACTGAAAGCATCATAAATATCAAACTATAATCATCATATTTTGATATTGTTTCATATGATGACGTCATTATTAATC
>CAJNOI010002242.1:0-10031 GCA_905250115.1 Adineta steineri
CTTTGTTATTATTTTGATTTTAATAGTAACTCAACAAGACAGCAATAATCGGCAAATATAAGCTATTAATGAAACCATATTATAATAGCAGAAAAGAAAAAATATCAGTGTGTCGTTTATTCAAATACATTTTATTGTTTATTCAGAAAGCCTGAGGAAAGCAGTATCGACTGTCGAAACGTCACGAAAAATAAAGAATAATATTCTTTAGAAAAGTTACAGAGCAAAGAAAAATCATCTCAGGTGTGGGTGAGTATGCACAGAAGAGAAACCCGCATCCACCCTCCAAGATTAGATTATACATTGAATGATATCATGATTTGATTAGTTATTGATGTACTTAAAATTTGTACTGATGATGGCTGTATTAACCAGCTTTTCGCTAACTTCAAACAGATCGAAAATTCTACTAATAGTTTATATATATTTTCAATAGAAAAATAAATATGTTATTATTATTACTACATTTTCTTTACATATGTCATTCTTTCTTATATGTCTTTATATCAATAAAAAACTATATATATGCGAGGCATTATTTTTGCAAATAACAATTTTTATCAGTTAGTTAGACGTAAAGCATACAGAATATGTTATCTATTTACCCATATTGAACGAATATACTTTTGTTCGAAAGCTTTAAAGTGGTTTGAACGCACTTTTGCGCGGTATTTTTTGTTGCTTATCTGACTAGGTACATTTCATACGAGCTCGTCTCATTTATCTATTTATAGTATTTAGAAAAAGACAAGTACTGAAGTACATATTTTTTATTTCTAATTACTGTTAGAAACTATATAATGACATCCGTAATAAACTTTTCAATAAGATTCTTTATTAGATTAATATTCAAACTGAAAAGAGCCCTTATGAATAAGTCACGGAGTGAATCTCGTTTTAAAAAAATCACAACATATTTTCTCTTTCGTAGATGCTGGATGACAATAATTCATCTATAAAAAAAATATTAACTATTCTTTCAAACTTTGTAATTTATTGTTCTGTCTTCATGCTATCAGATCAAATGAACTCATTTGAATAAATAAAAGGAAAATATTCTATTTTTATATGATGGAATCAGCCGAAATGAAATTAAGATAATTAAATAAAATATATCTGAACATATACATCATTTCAATGACTTCTTAAATCAAAAACACTATAAGGAAAGACAAAAATACAATTCTATCTGGAACTCAAATGCTAGCTAGAGCAGTAATACATAGTAAAAGGAAAAAATTTGAATAAAAAATGATGATCAAATAAAAGAAATGGTAAAAGATTTCAACGTTATTTATTTCTTGTCGTTTTCTGTGCTTATATTATTCTTGATTCATATGTATATTTTTTTATAAACAATTATTTGAAAAGCTTGAAAGAATAATTAATTACTTATAGAGAGAAAAACTTCATTTTTCGTTTATGCATCGGTGCAATGCGCGGAAGTGTCACTGCGCGGAAGCGTTCGTGAGTCATTAGACAAATCCTTGTTTAGCACATCATCATTTGATTTATTATTAGGCGTTCAACAGAGTTTTGTCGTTAATTTCAAAATTTTTATTTTTATTTTTCAGCTCAGACATTATAATTAGTTTACGTATATATATATACTCCATACTTTCTACTATAGATAGTAATGATGCACATATAATTGAAAGGTAGTGAAATTAACGACACAACTCTGTTGAATACCCAATAATTAAAAAATGTTGTTTCATTACTAAAGAGACGATCGAGTATAACATGAATGAAATGATATTTTTATGTTATTAAATAAAACATACTTTCTTTTCCTCAAATATTAATAATAACAATAATAATGTATGCGAATAATTCATCAACAACAAATATTCAATCCTGGTTTATTTCTTTCGATATTCTTAATGTTATATGTTTAATCTTGGTCATTATACTTGCCTTAATATTTTTATTTATTATTATATTTGATAAAACTTGTCATACAGTTCCAATGATACTTATTGCTAATTCATGTTTGGCTGAACTTGTTCTTGCAATTGATTTATTTTGGATGGCTGTATTTACATTAGACAATGATCTTAAACAACAACAATACGAAGATCTATTTTGTAAATATCGAGGTTATATTAGTTATGTGACATGTTTTGCACAAAACTATTCTTATTTCTTACAAGCAATCTATCGATATCTCACAATAGTTTACCCATCTCGTTTATTTTGGCAATCAAAACGAGTTCAAATTTTCTTGATTATTTTCAGTTGGATTATCGCTTTTATATGTGTTTTTCCTCAACTATTCACTGGTAGAATCATCTATCAAGTTGATGATCAAATGTGTCAAATGTCACTTGAGTTATCTTTCATAACAGTTTATAATGTAGTTTTACTTTATCTAATTCCGATGAATGGTACTATATTGATTTATTTTAAATTAGTTCGATATGTTAAACAAATGAATAAAAATGTAACACCAGCAAATACTTTATTACGTGTAGAAAGAGAATTAAAAATGATACGTCGAATAGTTATACTTGTATCAATGTTGATAACATTTGGTTTAACTTATGCTATCTTCATATTCATGAGTTTCTTTACTCAACCACCAAAATATCATTTTCGTATTGCTTATATATTTGTAAATGTATCATTAGTATTTATTTTAACTGCTTTATTTAAATTTACAGATCCAATTAAAACATCTATAATGAAAATAACAAATCGACGACCAAATGTCGTTATAGCAATACTAACATAAATGAAATGAAGTTATACAAACATATAAGAGACTATTATTTGATGTTGTATTGTATTTCTATTCTTTGATTAAATTTGTATTTTGAAAAGAAATTTTTTGTTTGTTTCATAATGATATTACTAATTGAAAAGTGTGTATGTTGATATGCATGTGGTCGGAGTGAAACAAAGTATTTTAATTCTATTACAAAGTTTTGCTTAGTTTAATTTCGCCGAAAGAAATTTATCGTTTTATCTTATCGCCGATATATGCATATATTCTTCAGCGACAATAAAAAATCTCCACGTGTCAACGTCTATAAATCGTAATAAGGCAATATTTACCTGCAATATAAAATGTGTTTTAGGGCACAATCTGGAAGTTTTAAACCAATTTTCTTTCACACTGTTCTTATCTATGTTTAATGCGATGTTATTGCTGATACACTTATGCAGTCATTGAGTTTCATCACTGTTGAAAATAATCAAGAAATTATATTCACTTAGAATTGATTCGGTTTTTTTTCAAGCATATAAAAGCAATTGAAAGGGAATGAGACGTATGTTATTTTGAAGATGTCAACTGTAATACATTTCACCACAGTATTTTTTACTCTATTGGTCTTGTTATATTGTAATTCATCGGAAGTGAAGGATGAAAAATCACAATCAGATGGATGGTGTAACGAAGAAAATTTGCAGTGTCCAAAATGGCCTTCATTCTCGAATAAAAACAGCTCATACATTTATTTCTTGGGCTTGTTTCTTGAACAACGAACTCTACTAAAATCTACAAGGCATTTTCAAACATCGGCAGAACCCGCTATGTTTCGCGCTGCAATTCTATTAGCACAACGCTGGAATATGACTATAAATAAAACAGATTGCCTATCATATAGAAGAAACAAATGGTCGTGATGTTATTGAAACACTCGATCGTACATGTCGCTCTATTGCTGAATATCAGATCCTCGGAATTGTTGGGCCTGAATACTCGACTGAAGCGAGAACAATAGCACGTTTAGGCAATAAAGTAGGATTGCCTGTAGTTGGCTACTCGACAACCGAGCCTGAACTCTCAGATCGCAATGCATATCGAACCTTCTACAGATTACCACCGTCTGAAGTTACCACAGCAAGAGTACTATTGAAGTTATTCAAAAAATATAAATGGAATTCAACAAATGTGATCTATCAGGGAGATACTTATGGGCAAGGCGGACTTCAGGCTCTTACTCAAGTATTTACTAATGAGGTAGAAATTTCACGTTCAATTAGATTTGATTTATTTGTTAATCAATTCGAGAATATACAACGTCAACTAGAAGATAGTCCATCTCGTATTGTGATTGTTATGGCTAATGCAAATGTAACAACACAAATCATACAATCCGCAGCGGAAGCCGGTAAAGTTCTGGCTCCATCCTTTCTCTGGATTTTAACAGCAAGTAATTCATCAATGAATATTCTTGCGAATGAGCATATAAATCAACTAATAGGAATGTTAATATTAAGACTAATTCCAACAGATATAGTTAACATATCAGCAAGCACATATTTATTAGATGAAGCTCTTGATATTTGGAAAAAGTATGATCCGAATTCATTTCATGACAACCAACCGCACATGGATATTTATGCACGCTATGCATTCGACGCTTCATGGATGTTGATTTTGGCATTCCAACAACTTTGTCAAAATAATCCTACATCATGTCTTTCATTTGAGAACACTTCCAACTGCTTTGCTAGTAATCTAACTGCACAAGGAGAACTTCATAAAATTCTACAAACAATGAGTTTTATTGGCCTCACAGGACGAGTGCAGTTCGGCTTGAACAGTACCGATCGTGTTGATGATACAGGGGCATATTATGTGATCAGCAATATACAATCATCAATGGATGGATTTCACCTTGTAGATGTTTTAAAATTGAATGGTACTTTATTGAATACTAATCATAACTGTACAACTGAATGGATAAATATAACAAATTCTATTCAATGGCCGAGAAAATGGGATGAGGTCCCAACTGATTATGCACTTCTAAAAGGTACGTTAAACAGGAAGCTAAGTTAATAGAACTTAATAGCCTGAAAGAAACCAATAGATAGATCTTTCAGAATTAATGAAAATAGAAAGTTTTATTATATATCATCGATCAAATTTGTAAATCATGTTGTTTTAATTTATTAAAATCATTGTTATGCTTATACATACTTTTTAGGCAAAACACTCAATATTACTGTTTATATTACACCACCATTTTTTATGAAGAGATCATCTCGTGGCATTCATGAAAAGGATTTATATGAAGGATATATTCATGAATTACTTACATTACTGAGCGAAAAAATGGAATTCAATTTTACTTATACAGTTGCACCAGATGAGACTAGCTATGATGAATTAGTAGATTGTGTAAAAAACCGTACATGTGAAATTGTGATGGCCGACTTGGCTATCACGCCAGCTCGTGAAAATAAAATTGATTTTAGTGCTTCAATTTATGCTAATACAATGCGTCTTGTTGTACGCAAAAGTAAACAGGAAACAATACAACCATTTGCATTTTTGAATCCATTTTCACTTGCACTTTGGTTGACAATTGTCGGTACCATATATTTTCCGTCCGCACTACTTATTGCATTCTATGAACACCGCAAAATGAATAATAACTTTGAACATGACGAAAATAATAGTCATATCTATGATAAATCATGGATAAAGACAATTGGCAGATCTCTTTATCAAACTATTGGTGCTTTGATACAAAGAGGTTCTGAATTACAAGTCGTAACCTTATATGGTCGTATTCAAACAGTTATTGTTTGGCTTATGAGTATTATACTAGTAGCGCTTTTCACTAGCAATCTGATTGTTAATTTCACTGCTCAACGTGAAAAACCATGGCTGCAAAGTATCGATGACTTGAAAATGTGTCGCAGCATAGATTGTAGTCGTATAGGTGTCATTGAACGATCACAACATGAATAATATTTTACGAAAGAAGTAACAAATAATATTCCGATGAATTATCATCGTTTGAAACATCCAAAGGAATGCTTTACAAAACTCGTAGATGGACATATTGACGTTGCTCTAACTGATAGTCCAACCGCAGAATATATGATTCAGAAAGAGTATTGTCAACTAGAACTAGCTGGTACACCATTTGGTAGGTCAGATTTTGGCGCGGCTTTACCAAAGCAATGGCCTTACAAACAAGACTTAGATGCACACATATTGGAACTGAGAACAAATGGTGAGATTGACCGACGATTTCCAGCATATATTCAACAGAAAAATTGTGATGTTAACTATGATAACGAGTCAAAAAATCTAAATAATCGCCTGGGAGTATACGAATCTAGTGGACTATTGTACATATTCGCAGGTCTCACTATCCTCAATTTCGCACTGTGTTTACTCAGGCGACTATTTAACCATATCTCCAAATGGCACAGGGGACGATATAATGTTCAAAATTGACTTTTTTAGTTGAAAAGAAATGATTACTTTATTGCTTGACTTGTTGCTCTTAACTGAATCTTTAATATAGATGGTTTTTCCCTTCTGACCAGAAAAGAAAATTTTGAAACTTATACAATTTAGCTGACATAGCTGTTAAAAAGTAGGTTTATCTTTCAAGTGAAATGTGAGCCACCTATTAATTAAAAGTCTATTTAGCTGTATGAGTAATAAAAGACATATGAAGAATCTGCATAAAATAGAGAGGGTGGGTGTGGATGTAAGTAGGCATGTCTGAGCGTATGCATGTAGAATGAATAAAAGACCACGCCCGTACCCTCTGTTACTAGAAGTATGCATAAAAACCTATCGACGATACATATGTGAGATAGTGCTTGTTTATCTCGTGCTCATCCTCAACTTATGTACCATATTTTTATTTCAAGAATTTATAGTTCAACAAGTTCCTTCATACGAAGAAGTATCAATCGTATGTAACCAGCTGTGATTGCGTGAGCATAGGTAGTATAAGACGAAAATTTTCCTGAACTACAGAGACAGGTTAACATTTGTTTGATTTCTGTCCAGGTAGCTTTTGCAATATATTCAGGATTTTGCGACATTCGATATGTTGGTATCAAGTCATAATCGTAATTCTCTGCCCAAGTTCCAGCTAAACCATAAAAGTGATACATTTCATCTCTATAGAAAGGAATTCCATTTTCATCGCGTCCGGTCTCAAGATTAATGGGTTCGCCGTTGGGATATAATATATCAATATAGTTGAGCAAATGTTGAATATCAGCTTTACAAAACTGTGGTGATAGAGGAAGCTCGTTCGTTGATGTAAGATCAAATGGTTTGGCTAGTTTCAAGGAATTCGAAGGAATTTCACGTAAACTAATTATATAAACTCCATTACTTGGATTTGATGATCCAATTACTTTAAGACAGGTTCCTGGTAGTAGAAGAATTTCATCATCATTTTGAAGATGTGAATGTGCACGAAGCAATTTTCCATTTTTTGTTTCAATTGAAAATATTGTTTGTATATTTTCTCTACCCAAATACATAGGAGACTGTAGAACATCAAATGACGATGTAGTGGAACTCAAAGACCACCATGTTAACTCTTCACCTTCTTGATAGAGTTTGCTAAGATCATCAGGAACTCCACGCCATACGGTATGATATTCAGTGAAACTACAACTTATTACATGTGAGTTTACTGCAAGTTAACAGTTTTAATACTTACGGTAACTTGAAGAATGCAGTAAAAAATAGTTTCATATATTTAAGCCAAGGTTTAAGTGTACTTCTATCAATTGCACGAAGTGCTTGATTAAAAAGAGCATACAGACTATTTTCTATTTTCTCCCATTGCATAGTATACAAATAGATTGATGCCGATTCATCTTGTGTAAGTCCATCTTTGGGTTCTTTCGAATTCAGTTTAGCAATAGTTACATATAGTTCGAGTTCTTTACTGAGAATATTCGCAAGTGGCTGACAAGCTTCTTCAAGAGATACCAATGGTTCTTGTTCATAGCCACAGATTGGTTCAAGTATTTGTTTCGGTTCATAACGAATATCAGCTAAAAGACGAGGATTAATTTCAAACGATAATGTCATTTTTACACGCACCCTTCTTTATTTCCAACTAACATCGAACGTGAATGTTTTTGTTGGTCTCCTTTATCATCATGTCGTAAATAGTGAGAGATTATGCAAATAGAAAGGTAAAATGACACAAAACTAATATAAAATTTATATAAAGTTTCATTCAAATATGAAAGGAAAGAAAGAAAAAAAAATAAAGACTCCTTTGCAATAATCACATCTAAAAAATACAAGTATATTAGCATCAAATCTTGAGGATAGGTGTAGGTTTGGGTCAAAGAGTCACCGATATCCATGCGACACCCAGCTACATCTGTTCGAAATATATTTCTCTCAGAGTTTTCTCCATCTACTTTTGGCCTTAACAATAGAACATAATCACACGAAACGAAACATGTTGTAAACACGCAATTAAAGTTATTAATAAAAACTGAACAAAATGGAACTGGAAATTTTTATAGTGTATATAGATTATTTAATGATTGGTTTTCCAGGTTTGTATCCGTTTTTGACATCTCATCATGGATGACAAAAGTATATTGTCATCAACAGATAATTTGTATGTCAAGAAAATAGTTATGAATCTGAGAGTCTGTAAGTAACTTTCAAGATGATCAAAAGTATTTATATTAATAAACTCAATTTTTACTTCCTTACGAAGTTGTATACATATTGCAATATAGTCTGATTAATGTTGAAAATCATTAAATACGCATAAAAACAAATACAATTAATAATTAGTTTAACTTGAATAAATAAAAAAATATTTTCTTGACTTCACTTCGAAATGTTTTTGATACAAATAAATTAGTATAACAACCAAGACAAAATGGAATACCTGCACTAAATAAACATAAATCTCGAATAACTGTTTCAATTTGAATTCGATCACTAGTTTTTATTTGATTTTGTGTTATTTGTTGATACATAAGAAATATAGAAAAAATAAAACTAAAAACAGCATAAATAATAATATCCATCAATAACATAGAAAATAATTGTCGATCTTTTCCAGACGAAGAATTTGTTTCAATAACATTTTTAGTTACGGATAAATTAAGTACAATTCTCATATGATGTAAACTATGAATATTCTTTATTGACCATAATCCACATATTGTTAATAATAGAAGTGCACTTATTTCTTTAATAATCGAATAATAACCCATAAAAGTAAGATGAATACCTGGTTGATAATAACAAAGAAAAGAATTTGGAGTAATTTGTGTAATAGTCGAGAAAATTAATAGATGAGCATGAACTAATGCCCAAAATAATGTGCCTACAATGATACATAAATAAGCAAGACGACGAGTACTTTTTCGACGTGTAATTGCATTTCGTGATGTTATCAAAATTCGATCAATAGATGCCAAAATTAAATAAAATGAACTTAAACTATTGAATAAAGCTACTGTATAAAGAAATACACGACAGAGAGCTAAGTGATATATATTAGCATTGATTTTATATCCAATATTTAATGTTAAAGATAATAATGAAGAATAAATATAGATAAAATTAGCAAGATTATATGCAATAAAATAGATTGAACATGGATTTTTTCGTAGATTTTTTTGACTGAAAACAATTAAATTAATTATACAACTTATAGTACCTATGACGATTAAGACAGGACATCCAATTTGATATAAATATTTTTCTACTAATTTCATTGTTGTAACCATATCATTTAATGAAGATTGCGATGACATAATGTTTTGAGATTGTTTAAATCGTTAAAAACAAAACGCACTCTTCGTCGTACTATTTCTCAAAAAGAATAATGTATATTCATTTTATGAGAGATAAACAGAAGTCTTGTTTTTGACAATTAAACATAGACAGCATTATAAGCTCGCATGTTTTTGACGAATTCTTGTATTTTTTACATCGTCTTCAACAATCAATTCTAGTGGAAGAACTCTTAGAGGAGTACTCAAAAAGTACTCACGCTCGAAAATGTCACAAGAATTCATGAGTACTTATGATGCTTGAGTACTCGGGTGGGTGTGGGTATATTAACATAGGTATCTAAACCCACATCCCCTTCGATAACTTTAGTACAACTACTTTCACTCAAATTTTTTTATCTATTATTACATTTCAAATGTAAGATTCTATTTATAAATATAATCGAATTTCAAAGGTAGTACAATCAAATAATATAGAGCATATTCATCCTAGTCGACTCTTCCCAAACGAAATCCCTGGTGAGTTTTCTAGT
>CAJNOI010002243.1:0-10029 GCA_905250115.1 Adineta steineri
ACTTATCTGTATTC
The DNA here is from genome assembly GCA_905250115.1 of Adineta steineri. Lineage (NCBI taxonomy): Eukaryota > Metazoa > Rotifera > Eurotatoria > Adinetida > Adinetidae > Adineta > Adineta steineri. Next base: position 15 of record CAJNOI010002243.1, read on the forward strand.
ATTGTACACTCTTAGCCATTGTCTACAAAGTTTATTCAGTTGAACAAATACCACTACCTATTAGTATTGCTTCTTGCTGGACTTTATGGTCAATTATTGCTTGTTTTGTCACTCTCTTTCTGTTAAAATTCGTAGTTGGTTCTTGTGCTGCTGGTGAGACATATCCAATTGCATCATGGTCATATTTACATAAGGTGTGGCTTCGTCAATTAATTGTATCTAGTTTTCATTATGCTTGGTTGCTCCCAACTGGGCATGATTATCTTTATCCTTTTATTCTCCGTTGGCTAGGTGCTCAAGTTGAAGATGATGTGAAACTCGCTGAGATAGATACTTTTCTATCCTATCCAACAAATTTATTAAAACTCGAAACAGGAGTCACTAGTTTTGCTGATATTTTATTAGTTCCTACTGAGATGACACTTCCAGGTGATCATCGTTTAGATTGTATAACACTCGGATCTCATACAAATCTTGGCAATTTTTGTTCAATTTTGCCGGGCAGTCATCTTGTATCTTATACTATGGTTGGTAATTTAACGCGAATCACTCGAGAAACGAATAGTAACAGTGGAGATGTTTTCATTGGCGTTCCAGCTCGTGCTATGCCATTTCAAATGCCCTTTAGACAAGCAACGGAAGATCAAATTAAAACTATTCCATTTTGGAAAACTTGTTTTTCTCACTATATTAGTAAATGTCTTCTCATAGGTATCTATCTGTCATGTGGTCTTGTTGGTGGATCAATCATTCATACAATAACTGTTTGCAGTTTCTATCGATGGTCCTCATATGTAGACAATAAAATAATCGAACAGATAATAGGAAAATTAGGAGAAGATCATCGAATTTTTATTTGTTCATTTCTTGGTAATACACAATGGCTAATTCGGTTATTTCGAGCATATGGTGCGAACATCGGCAACAATGTCATCATACCTGATTTTGCTTCTATTTTTGATTACAATTTGGTAACTATTGGAGATCATGTTCGACTTAACACCAGTGCTGATATTTCGGTAATATATACATTTTGTGTGATTTATATCTATAAATTTTTGTTCTGTATAATCATTTAGGGTCACACTTTCGAGCAACGTGTTTGGAAAGTAGCTCCTGTTACAGTGGGTAACTCGTGCGTCCTTATGAGTAGATCAATGGTAATGTCAGGTTGTAAATTAATGGGTAACAATCGGCTTTATCCTTTTACACTCGTAATGAAAAATGATCTATTGCAACCGAATACACAATGGAAAGGACTTCCTGCACGTAAGTCATTTGCATAGATAAAGCTATGTACACTTGTATTTTATAATACTACTAAGATATTGGGTAATATTCTGCAAATATCAGTTTATTCATAATAGTTCTGGATACATCTTTATATTCATTACCGAAAGCATGACTTTCACGAACTTTTCATTCATGATGGTTTATAAAGACCTTATAATGATATATACTTATCTGACTTTCATATGATTGGTTCTGCATCTCAGAATGAAAAGAAAAAGTCTGAATGAATAAATTATTGTCTATTATTGATGGCAAGTAACTGAAAAAGTCATCTGAACGATATAATATGTCATTTAAAATAGCTTTTCTTCTCATTAACTTCTCACTTGATCATTATCTATGAAATATTCAACGTATTCAACATACTTTTGTCGTCTTTTGTTCTTTGTTACTAATACATATCAAATTTTAATGTTTTTTTCTGTTAGATTTGACTCTGAATTATTTACTCAAACCTCATCTTATGAGATGAATCAGTTATAGATTGGCATTTAATATCGATGAATAAAACTTTCTTCGATTTCCTTGCAACGTAAAATTAATTGATATCGTACATTTTCTTGCCTCTGTATCTTTTTCTTTGATTCTTTGAAAGTAATATCATTCAAAGTTAAACTGTTTTTTTGATGATCATCCCGTATGATACATATATACATCATTTTACTGTATTGAATTTCTTTCGTCTAGAATCTTATATGGCAAAATCAATTTTATCTCAATCTGTACCCGTTTGTGATGATGTCGTCAAATGTCAACAGAAATCTAACAACGTTGATCGACTGTCTTTGTGGTATAAACAAATTTTAAATATCTATACGAATGTCAATGAACTACAATTTATGAATTGGGGTTATGCAGATTTGGATGAACATATTGATGATAATACTGGTTACTATTCGAAAAAACTTTATCAACAGGTAAGTGAAGATGAATGAAAGAGTCAAATACATTTGAGTTCAAATATTTCTGATATAGTATCATAGATTAACTTTTAGACGCCTGGATTGATTAATAGGAATCTCACTCAAACCATAGTTTTAGTTACTTTACTACTTATAAACTAAAACAAAAATCATAATAGAGAGAAATCAATTTATTCATTACTCTAATGGATATATTTCCATTAACAGTTTCAACTTCTATTTGGCTGATTATGAGTGTTTTATAACATATTTTATAAGAAGTGAATCAAAACAAATTTCATACATCAGAAAATAATACAGTAATTATACTCTTTTCCAATATTATCATATACATGATCAGGAATGCAATAGTGTACTGTTTGTGTATTTCTAAAAGGAATATCTGATAAACACAAAATGTGAAACAAGATTTTGTTTAAAACAGAGAAAATCTTGTGATAACTTTTAGCAAGACTTCTGATGAGAAGAAGTTACTTTATCATAAGTATTTGACCAGTGATAGATAATTAATCAGAGTATTAGTTGTGAAAATATTAACGTAAGATTTAAATCTTTCCTACAAAAATATATTAGAAGATGTGTAGAACCACTAGTTCCGTTTTAATATACTTCTCTATTTCTGAAAAAAGTGAGCAATGAATGAAATAGAGAATGTCGAATATAGTAGCAATCATCATTAGAATATTTTGTTTTTCATTCTAGGTTCTTACTAATGTAACACTTACAGATCAAAATATACTCGAAGTGGGTTGCGGTAGAGGTGCTGGTGCTGCCTGGTGTGTTCGTACATATGCTCCTCACTCTTATGTTGGAATAGATCCTTCTCGAGATATTATTAACCTATGTCAACAATGTTATTCAACAACTCCTCGACTCTCGTTTACAATAGGTGATCCAAAAACTCATTTATCATTTCAAAATGAGTCTATGGATGTTGTTCTTTTGATTGAAACAACAAACAGTTTTGATGAAATAGAAGCAGTGAAGAAATTTGTTAATGAAATTACTCGTGTGCTTACTCCTAATGGATATTTTCTCTGGTGTGGCTTGTGTAATGTAGATGGACCAAGTGTATTGATTGATTATTTAACAGCAAATAATGCATTTATTATCAAAGAGAAGATCAATATTACCACAAATGTTCTTCATGCACTTGATATTCAAAGTAATTCACGTGCTGACTTTATTGACCGTTATATTCAACCTGCAGATCAAGAATATTGTTGTCTGTTGACTGGATTACCTGGAACTCAATCTTATGATAATATGCAACAAGGACGAGCAGAATATTGGCGAGTTGTATTCCACAAGAACATGACAAAAAAGACACCTCTTATTTAATAATAACATTTACACTTTTTTTAACTAACCCGAATATTTTTGCTTACTAGATAGTGGTATTTTACTCTAACTTATTTCAGTACTTTATTCTTTTTTTTCCATAATAAATAAACAGAAAGTAATAATTATAGAATATTTTGCCAGGACGCAGATATTAGATCAATATACAGTAAAACTTTGTAAAGTGAACTCCCTCCTTTGTGAACACCCTGTTTAACTGAATACCTTCGGGAACGCCCGAGCACATTTTGCTGGTTTTGCATCCCTCGTATATGAAAACCCCTTGATTCAGAAATGTGAACAGATTTTTTGGGCCCGACTGTGTGTATGAATCTTGTAATGTGAACAATGATAGGTGGCGTGACACTTACGAAATACATTTCGATGAATTTTATTGGCTATATAGTTATATCCGTACAGAATATAGAAAGAAGAGAATAAAGAGAAACAATGAGAGAAATTCTTCCATTATCTGCCTTTTAATTATGGCAGCAAAAAATGACTTAAATTTAAAATAAAAGGTTAATTTAATTAAAGATGGTGAACAAGGAATGTCTTATCGATTATTGAAGGATAAATTTCATGTATCGGTTGGCAGTATATCAAATATTCTTGAAAGAAAAAATGAATATTTAGACGATTATGAATATAACAAGAGCAAAAAAATGAAACGAAAATTACGTTCTTTCGTTCTTCAGTTTCAATCAAAACTAATCGGTATTTATCTTGATGGAAGCAATTTGAAACAAAAGAATATTCAAGAGTATTTTCAGCGGATTTAAAGAAAATCTTCATTTCTTATTTAAAATAGTTGTATTAAAAAGTATTTTGTGATAAATAATGATAAGTTATTGAATAAAAGTATCAAGTCATGATCAGAGAGTACAGAAAATAGTAAAGGAATTGTATTTAGATTAATTTTTGTCAAACTCCCTCCTATATGATCACCCCATCATTGTGAACATTTTCGTAGGAACCAGCGGTGTTCACATCAGAGAAGTTTTACTGTATACATATCTCATATCCTCATAATTCAAATAGATATTTTCATTTAGATCACGATTCACTCTAAAAGAACGAACTATTGTTAGAAGAACAAAAATAATTCGTTGTCGCAGTCAGATATCAATGTCTGTATTCTTGCATTTGATTGGATTTTTGTCTAAATGTTACAGAGGTTTGATTGGCAAATAGAACAAGAAAAGAGGCTCTTGTCTTTATAAAAAAAACTTTAGAACTTTCTTCAACTTTACCATTTGGAGATCTTCTCGTAGTACGTTTTGTGCAGAAAGGTATACTCTCTCAGTTCATGCATTTAGATAACTTTGAAATAAGTCTTGGACAATAACCAAATTTGTTAATTCAGTGATTTGACACCAAACATATATTCTTTATTTCTAAGTATAAGGCTTGAAAGTACAGACATTTTCGTACAAAGCCGAGTACAAAATCAATCTTTGTGAATCAAAACGAATAAAATACGGATTTCTACTATCTCATTGGCACCGTACTTGCGTATTTCGAGCGGGACTTCATGTTATATAAACTGATCGTTGTGTACAAAATATACTACTAAACCATCATTTAACATCTGAGAGAAACGCAACTTCTTTTGATCAGAAAATACATCCTTTATTCTTTCATTCAATCGTACGGGTTCTAAGCATCGGCTCATTTTTACTCATACATTCTGGTACATATACTTATAAAATTCTTTAAATGTCACTCATTGATGTCTTATAATTCTTGAACGATTGAGAAAATTTATCTAATTGTTGCATTCAAATATTGATCTCTAGTATAATAGTTTAAGAGACTTTTGCTTATCTTTCAAACAACTTTTGAGTATCTGTTTCTTCCAAAGGAGTCACAAAAAGCCGATCCATGGATTCGAACGACTTGAATTTCGCACAGAGATGAGTGTGGCTGTGACTGTTTTGTTGTTATCTACACCCACACCCCCAAGAATATTCTTTTAATATAAATCAGTAATCATCTTCTTCCTAATATTATGTAAAATGTAACTAATATATATATATATATATATAGCTGTAAAGGTTTTACATATGTGTCTGTCACCGGTCAAATGGAAGATTGGACCATATTCTCACATAAATAGAGACTCTTTTTCGACCGAAATGAATAGAATTCATAGCAAAATGGTTCTTTTTTATGTCCATTCATAAGAAGAAATAGAAAAAGGCATAAAGATGTTTATGATATCTCTTTGAATGAAAACCTCCGTATCGTATTGAATAAAGAACTAAATATATAATTTTTCTTTTCTTGCATTTCTTTTTAATGTATTGCCTTCGTGAGAGTGTAGGTATATCATACTGATCCCTATATTCAGATCCACCTTATCCACACACACCCACACCCTATTCTCTTATTCACTTTCACTTCTGATAAGATTATTTCTTTACATCAACAACTTTTTTATTATTCTTTCATGGAGTTGAGAAAAAAAATTACACCGTGTTGAGTCAGTATCATGTTTTTTTTATCACATAAGAGTGCAAATATAATTTCATCACAACACAATCTAACGTGGTAGTTTTGTTCGTTCTTCTCGATTCTTCTATAATAACATTTGGTTGTGCAATATTGTTGTGGACTATATAAAGACACGTTTTTTTAATACTTCTTTACTCTTCCAGTTTCGATCATCAACCGCGCGTCGTGTATCAAAAGCACACCCCCGGTGGCTTAACAACCTGAATGATGACTGATTGGAAACGTATGCTCTTATTAAAAATAGACTTGCTTATGCATTAACTTCGTACTTCGAATTTGCTTGAACTTTCTATGTTTGAGTTAAAAACCCGGCTTCCGGCGTGTCTCGATCACAACGAAGCCCTGCTATCGTCGTTAAATACCGACGCTTTGGGTTGATCGAGCATGTCGAGGGCCACCGAATCAGAAATTATATTTGTCTGTGATGATTATATTGAGAAACACAACAACATATTCAATTTCATCGGTGTATCTCCGACGTTTTCATTATATGTCAACGAAGCCGAGTTTCGAAGAGACGATTCAATATCCATAAGTCAAGGCCACTGTTTTCTAAGAGCATACGTTTTTAATCTGTACATCGAGCTAACCGAAGACACAATTACATAAAAGTGAGTAGTTTTAATTTTAAGTTATATTCTTTATAGCAACTACAAATGATAAAATTATTCCTGCTACTTAAATTTCAAGTAAGATTATTTTTTTTTGTTTTATTGTATTGTATTTTTTACGAAATATTTGAATAAATAAATAAATGGTGTTTGTTATTAATGAATCGGTATTTGTTCAGAGATCATTAATTTTATTCATATAAAACTAGATAGCATTCAAGTTTCACTCAATTACCAAATACGATGTGAACGTAAGACCACGATTTACACTTGCAATTTTCTTTCACCTATAAAACATCGGATGATATTTTATTTTGATGTAACACAAAAAAGAACATTCTTATTTACAAGCGTTAAGAAATTCTACAACTAAAATTTTTTTTTTACTATTGATCAGTTTTACCTAAATACATTATTTAATTCTTAACAGTATTTTAATAATATGTTAAGTGTACATGCTTGAAGACAACAATCACCAATCAATGTATTATTAAATTCTAAAAAAAAGAATAAACTCAATATCATAAATATTATCATCTAATCAACATACGTGTATATGGATCATCATCAATAATAATTTGTCGTTTTTTCATTAATAATTGTGTAGCTCTATTACATATCATATCAAGCATTCGAACTAAAGCTGGACCACATATTTGAATACTTGTTGATGATATTTGTTGTTGTTGTTGATTTTCATTAGTTCTATTCTTTCCATATGTTAATGATATAATCAAAATTGTAAGAATATAAAATATAAAAAACAATGCTCGAAACATGTTGATGAATAGAATAATATTACTAGTGAACATTTGAGTCAAGTTCACTTTCACTATTGTTAATCTCATCATCGTTAGCAAACATAGATTTCATATACATATTGATAGAACAAAATTCATTTTACTTACTTCATGAAAATTATCAAATGAAAGAATAAACAAATAGAATTTCATGTATGTATAGAGATTAAAAACTAATTTCTTTATATGAGATTTTCTTAAACATAAACTTTATTTCTCACTTCTGTTCTTTTTTAACTTCAAAAATACACATGCTTACACATACAGAACAAAAAAAACAAACAAACAAACATCTTTCATCGGCAAAAGAGAAGTTGATTTTCGTTAATAAACTAATAACAAAATGCTCGAATTTTACACAAGAATGATTGATGTTTAACTATAATAAATCCGTTCTTAATCTAAATACATAGTATTTATTTAATTGAAAATCGAACGGACACAAAAAAAAGAAAAGAAAAAGAAAAAGTAGACAAACGCAAAAAACGTTTCTATATATATATATAGTTTAGAATTAACTTGTATTGTTTGTCGACATTGAATCTGTTGCTGATGAAGTATTTGCATTTGCTTGTTGTAATAATTCAGCTAATTTAGCTTTATCAACGGATGTTGAACCAAGTAATGCTTGTGCAACTTCTGGCAATATATGTATTGTTATCATTGGTACGGATGATGACGATGATGCATCAGTTGTACGTGTTAATGGTGATACAGTAAATAGATCTTGAGCATTTGTAAAATTAATTGTAACACGTTTACTATTATTTGAATCTAATAAAGTTGTTGTTGGAATTGATTTAACATCTGTTTTAGATATATTAAGATTATTTGTTGTTGGTAGATGAGGTTTTTTTAAACATGGATGACGATGTAATAAGATTTCTAATTGATTTTTTTGATCAGATAAATTTTGTACTGAACGTTGAAGATTATTTTGTTGATCAATTAACAATTGTTCAGTCTATGGAAAACAAAAAAAAACAAATTTTCATTTTTTTGATTAAACATCAGAAAATACTTTTTCTAATTGTTCACGAAGTTCATTTCGTTTCTTACGGCATTTAGCTGCTGCTTGTTTATTTCTATCACGACGTTGTTGACGTTTTAAATTTTCTTCAGGTGGAAGCTAAATATACAAAGAAGAAAAAAAATAAATGAATAATTAATAAAAGAATTTATTCTTTTCTATATTAATTCTCACTGGTTCATCTTTACTTTTTCGACCATTAGCAAGTGTTGGTGCAATTTGTTTTCTTGGTTTAACTAATATGGGTCCATATTGAATAGGTTCACTTGAATCATGTTTAGAATTTTTTGATAATGAATTGATTTTATTAGATTTTCCTCGTCGAGATGATTTTGTTGATGAATTTGAATCAATTCGTGTTGAATAATAATCATCGGTTATCATTGCTGAATGGTCATCAGTCGTTTCTTCTATAGTATCTTGTTTTATAGGTGTTAATTTCGCGTGATTAGCTAATGCAGTTGCGGTTGGTACACCTCGTGATGTTGTGAAATCAGCCAGAGATAAAATTGGTAATGTTGATGATGATGTTGATGTTGATGAATTGGATACATTAATTACATTCTGTATAGAAAGAAAGTTTTAAATTTATATTTGAAAATTTATATTTTACTAATTGTTTCATTGTGGTTATTCCACGTTGTTGTCGTCCAGTAGCCATTGATACAAGTGTATTGGCAACTTCAGCAGCAGCATTCTCGGTATTATTTGTAACAAGTAAAGTTGTTGCACTAGAGGAATCATGTGTTTGAACACTTTTCTCAGCAGTTTCTTGTTGTTGTTGATCGGACATTGTAAAAAGAGTTGGAGTAAATGTTTGTATCTTCGATCTTCATAAGAAGAAGAAAAAAAATATATATGAAATTATAGAACACGTCATATGGAGATATTGATTTTATTTTTTATTATGTTTTTGAGAAAGTACCAGATGCTTTCTTATGATAGGAAAAAAAAGGATAGAAGATATTATCAATCAATCGAAAAAAATAAATAAATAGGAGAAAATCCCTTTAGTTTATTATAGAGGGGAAGTATCGACAGACAGAAAGAGAATTTCTCATTCCACGAGGTGTAAGTATTAGTCAGTCTGCATAACATTGTTGAATCAGCGACATATCACAAGAACGAAAGTAATTCTAATAAAAAAGCGATAAATAGTCATAGCTGTGCGCAAAAACGCATACTCCCCTAACTACATATACACATACACATACTCTTTCGTCTATGTAACGATTGCCTCGTCTTCATGTGTCTCTGATTGTTCTTCTACTCAGCTGCCGACAAAGAGGTAGAAAAGAAGAAAAAAAAAAGATTTTGGAGGACGATGACGCATTATTTTTTTCTTTTTCTTCGTTTTTTACATCACTGACGATGAATAATAATATATATATATATGCACACACGGCAAAAAAACATAGCATCAACATCGAACTTTTGTTGTTGTCATGTTTGTCGTATGATTCATGTCGATATCGAAAGCAGAAAAAAAGCAAAAAAAAA
>CAJNOI010002244.1:0-10026 GCA_905250115.1 Adineta steineri
GATCTATTTCATGGTTTTCATGATGATGACGATGAAGAAGCGGATGAATATGTTGATTTCAATAATCCATATCGAACAATGGACAAAGATGATGACATCTCTGATGTGATTGAAATTCAAGGAACAGAAGAAGAAATAGAACGACAATTATCAACAACTACTGAACCTTCACAATCATCATCGTCATCATCATCAGTTTATCAAAAATTTGAACGAATGTTTCGACCAATCGTCGATAAAGTACCTCATGTGTTTAATATGAAACATCTCTATCAATTGGTTATTCTTCAACATCAATTAACCTTTATTCAATTGAATATTAAATTGTGGACAGCCTATTTATATTCGGGTACAGGTCGATTACTCAATCAAGAAGAACAAGCAACAGTAATGATACATACTATGCCAAATATTTGGCCTGAAGATGTGAAAATAATGATGATTGAGAAACGAATAACAACAGCAAAGAATACCAATGAAATCAGTGATAACTATTGTCTTAATTATGTTCAGCAAACTCTCCGTGAATTTCAAGAACAAATAACTCGTTATCAGAATGAATTGGATATGAAACAAACTGATGTAGATGTGACATATTGGACATCAGCAATCAAACAAGCAATGGAGAACTTTGTTGAACAACAAGGTATCAAAGCACATCGATTACGTATTGAAGGAAAACTTCTTCTCATCAAATATGATTATAGAGATCGATGTCTTGAACTAGCTTTTCAAAACGAAAATCCAAATGAATCTCAAGTAAGAGTTTTTACGTTCTTAAGATATATCCATTTTTGTTTCTACTATAGATGAAAAAATTTCGAAATCTTATTCAAACTAAATTTGATAAAGAAAAAGCTATTTGTGAAGTAGCTCTATTGAAGCAACGTCTTCTTTACAGATGTTTACCAGAAACGATTGCTAATATACAATTACCTGCACCAATATCATTAGCTAGTATTCAGAATGAAAAAACTCGTCAACGTCTTATAAATCGACATGAAAAGATTGTCGAACGAACAAAATCTGATATGATACATGTCTATGTTATAGTTGCTGAAATACAAATGAATGAATATACAATGAAATTTGATACAGATATGGCTCAAATGGAAAAAGATCAACGTACTGCTCTTGATCATGAAAAACTCAATGAACCCATGTTAAATATTATCAAACAACGTCTTCAAAACATCGATGAACGTTTTCGTTGTTTACACCAATTAAAATTACATTTTTTTCGAGCAAACTCCGACAACCAAGAACTAGATTTGATTCATCATCGGAGCATTGATATACTATCAAACAAATCTACTAAGAACTCTTGTGCACCAACGCTGATTCAAGATGCTATTCATTATCTTTCAAGAAAAGAATTAGCATTTCTTCATCGTGGTCCAACTTATGTTTCACCATGTCAATTACATGATCCTTCATCACCAATTATCTTTGATCTTGCACTAAACAAACACATAGCACCACTTCAACAACAACTTACCAAACTATTTACAAAACATAATGTTAATTTCACTTGTCGCTTGGCTTTTGAAAAAGCCGTACGTAATCAATTTATTCGCTCATTTTCTGAACCTATACCAACATCAGTGAAAGTACGTGCATCGAATGAAAAAAAACTTATTCAATCAATTCAATTTCAATTAAAACAAAATAATCTTATTCTACGACGAACAGCAGATGATCAAAATATGTATTATCTTGGTGAACGAGATGAATTTGATCGTATAGCCAATGAATTTATAGATAATACACTTTGTTATGAATGCATTACAGTTATAGATAATCAAAATAGTAATTTTGAACAAGAATATTTACATGAATTGATTCATTCCATTAATTCTGACTTGCAAAAATTGCATCAAAATCGAATCATTAGAAAAGATCATTTACCAAAGATCCAAATCGATAAAAAAGCGACGATCAGAATTCCACATCTTTATTTTCTTCCAGAAATACATCATGATGGCCATATAACACTACAACCAAGATTTACTTGTTCATCATCAAGCCAATATCCAATTCAACGATTAGCCACATATCTTGATCAAATAATACGACCATTATTTGAAAGTTATTCTCGATCTACCAGCTTTCGTAATGGTACTGATTTTATACAACAACTACAACATTATTGTGGTCAAAGCAATCGTCTTCTACCAACAACAAATTTTATTACATTTGAAATTCAACATTTTCATTATCGCGTATCACACGAAGCTCTTCGCCTAGCATTGAATAAATTTCTTCATCGTCCTGATGTAGAACAAATTCGACATGATGGTTTAACAGCAGATGCCGTTGAAAAATTAGTAGAATTCGTTTTACAGTATCATATTTTTATATACAATGGAAAAATCTATCGACATAGTAAAGGTGGTCCATTAAATGTACCATTAACAGAATTATTAGGTAATATCTATTTACATCAGTGGCATTTGCCACTCACAAGTGAAGTACGTCTTGCTGATCAATTCTATGGTCATTTTCATCATATGGGTTTTTTAACATGGCATGGTTCGAGAGACAAACTCAATAAATGTTTTAATGAACTCAATCAACAACATCCAGATATACCAGTCATTATTTCTGTTGGATTACATGTGAATTTTCTCAATGTTGATATTGAAAATCGTCAAGGTAATCTACATACATGTGTTTATCATGATCCAAATCAACAACCATTTCTATTACCCTATGCTATCAATTATCCACGAATATCACATCGACAATGGGTTCGATTTGCTCTTCTACGTGCTGGTCAATATTGTAGTTCATGGGATGATTTTCAAGATGAACGCATCTATATTGAATTAACTTGTTTAGCCAATGGTTATTCATTAGATTTTGTTGAATATCATATGGAACAATTCTTTACACGATTTCATCCAATGGACAGGGGTATTATTCTCAATCGATGGACATATCCTACGTTTCGTACACGATTATTTACTTATATGCGTGAACAACAACAACGACAATTAAAGAACAGTCCTTCTTTCATTCAATTAAGTTATCTATTTGATTGGGGTTCACGATGTGAATTCAATGAGAAATTCGATCGATTATGGTGGCAAATACTTGGGTTCGATACAAATTTTAGAAAATTAAATTTAAGAGTAAAACTTATTTCTAAACATTGTTATCCATCCAATGCTTACTTCTTTCCATAAATGAAATTCATGCATGAATTTTTCTCTCTTTTTTTTATTCTAGATTATTGTCTAGTTTTCTCAGTTAACTATCTATGGCTGAACGACCATCATTACCAGTCTCAGTTAATGAATCACTAATGGCAGTTCTCAATGAAATAGGTGATTGTGACATCAACTTTGAAAGTCATGAATTACGTTCATCATATCCAAATACCGTTACAATATCAGATGTTCATGAAATAAGTACAATTGATGAAGAATATCAAATACGAACATTAGGCCAACATAATATGGCTAGAATGTCGATTTTACCAACTTTTCCACCGAACGTTTCTCAATCATCGCCAACAATAGCAAATTTGCTCTTAGCAAATGTGTCACGTATGAAATTCTTTATTTAGAATTTTCTTCTTATTCTTTCACTTACAGTTGTATCATTAACGCAAGAGCAATATGAGCGTGCTCATTTTTATCGTTTTCCTAAATTATTCAAATTGAAAATGAATCTTGACCATACTCAAGTGAAATCAAATGATGATCATCAAACAAGTTTATGTAATTCATTTCTGTTATGTTTCTATGACAATCTTTATAGGAAATTAAAGAAACGCTTAAACGTGGGTACATCTATTCTTGATTTCAATTTAACACGTCTTCGTCAATGTATTGATAAAGTCGTTGAACAACGTGGTCAGCGACAAACAATGCTTTCTATCGATGAATTACCTTTAGCATTGGAATTCTATTTACAAATTGATGGTAAGTTCATTCTTATTGATCTAGATAGATATAGTAAAACAAAAATATTGTCAATATTTAGTTGACATGTTCTTTCTCAAAACATGTTCATTCAATGGTGTACAATTACGGCAATTCGAAGATCGTATTCTTGAAGGTCTCTTCTGTTTGGATAAACCAGAAGCAAGATTTGTTATGAAACCTTGTAATAAATCATATTGTCATTGTTGTCATTCACCATGTCCACGTCGTAATTTGGTCAATACTAAACAAAGAAAAGCAATTCAATTTTCTACACCACATATTCATCGTTTTGTGAATCAATATGAAGCTATTTTGAATTGCCCAGCAGTATGTATAATTCATAGTTTAATGTGAACAATACTCTTTTATATATATGTAGACATGTGAAAGTAATAATTGTATCTATGTTTTAACATGTCCTTGTGGTCAAGTTGATTTTATTGGTTCAACTAAAGAACAATCATTTGCTGAAATAATGGCTCGTAAGTTTTATTTTTCTCTAGTTCGAATATATTTACATATATATATTCTTATTTAGTTCATCGAGAAGAAGGCAATCGTATCATACGAGAATGTCTCGTTGGTCAACGTAATATCAATCTTATTACAAATGGTTTCAAATCTGAAGAGTAATAATTCATTGATTAACTGAAAATATATTGAATTTTATTCATTACTAGACAAAAACTGTATGATAAACTGTGGCTCTATCAACATTCATCACGTTGTCCAGATGCTTTACAATTATTTTTGGATTACAATCCTGCTTATTGGTGTTTTGTACCAATGAAATCGATGAAGATCAACATGACCTATACACCTATAGAACAGGCATCATTTGTTTGCGCTTCAAATGAAACATCCTGGAGTCGTACGGATGACGAAGTTCTTTTATTAATAGAGAATCTACCAAAACCACTATTAGATTTTCAATTTTCCGCTGATCAATATCAACAACAGACACATTTCTTTAAATCCTTACAAGATTTTAATGTACCACGTGATCATGTTGATCTATACAATGCTGATATTATTGCAATCTGTATGTATATATAAATATTTCCTTCATTGAATTATTCCTATTCTATATTATTTAGTACCAGATAATTGTTCGGAGCTCTTTACAGAACTCATTGAATCTCTCTTGATTACACATGCAGAATGTAAATTAAATGAATTTGGTCATCTCGTCTATGAACCTTCTGATCCGAATGGTGATCTACATGATTCTTGGTGTATTAATTTAATACGTCGTCATTCACAATTACTTATATGAACAATGACACTCTTTTTTTTCCTTTTCATTCTATCATTTATCTAATCAAGCATTTATTTTATTTTGCATGCTCAAGTGATTAGTTCTCTTTCATTTATTTCATCATTTAATTCTAGATTTGTTCACGGCTCATCATAATCGAAGAATGCAATTGACAAATCATTCAAATTTATGGGATGATTCAGATGAAGAAGACAATCGTTCATCAGATAGTGACGTTATTGAAATTAGTCCTACGACAGAACTTCCAATTTCGTCAAGTGTTACTACGCGCATCGTAAGAAATTTACATGATCAACAACCATCTCATAGACCAGGAGCATCAGCATCACCGGTATTAATACTACAATCATCTGGAAGATCAGCACAACAACAACAATCATTATCTTCGTCATCGGCAAGATCAGCACAACAACAACAAATACAATCATTATCATCATCTGGAAGACCAGCACAACAGCAACAATCATTATTATCATCATCGGCGAGACCAGCACAACAACAACGACGAAGAGCAGTGATACCGTATGTACCACTTACTTTGAAGCAAAACAGTGGACGATATCATATTTTACCGGCTTTTCCAACAGTATTCTTCGTTCGTCATCCACCTTTACTATTGCCTAATGTACCGGGTATGGTTAACAAATTTTATCAGATTCATAATAATCTAATCATGTTTTTTATTTACATGTATAGAATATAAACTTAATGAAGAACAATTGGCACGACGTGAAAAAGATGTTTATCCACTGGCATATACTATCAATGAAACGAATTCTGAAATACCATCATATTTTCGTATTGAATATCATTCGTTCATAACTTCATCGATTAATAAATATCATGTTGATGGAGCCATTATTGATTACAATCTAGATCGTATGTTAGTATGTTTCCGTATATTTGCTGAAGATTGTATTAGACGTCTTAAAAATAAACCTGAACAATTTATTTTAAATCATATACAAAAACAAATTGCTCTGGAATTTTATTTACAATTTGACGGTATGTTTTTTTTTCCTTTATCAATAAATATATCGTCTATTTTGATGATTGTTTTTAGTGGATGTTTTCTTCATGAAAACATGTTCATTTCGTGGTGCTGAACCACGTTCAGCTGATGAAGGCCTTTTCTGTCGTGATGAGCCCGATGCTCGTTATGGTCTATTCGCATGTGGCAGATGTCCACTGTGTAAACCATTACACAATACTATGCGTTATCGACAACAACCTACAATTCGATTTTATGCAGGTTATACACATCGATTCCTTAATGGATATAAATCGATACTCAACTGTGATGCAAATTGTAAAACACCAAATATTATCTATGTGATGACTTGTCCATGTGGTAAATTCGAATATATTGGTGAAACAGGACAACGTCTTAATGATCGTCTGTGGTGTAAGTTTTTGAACTCGAGAAACATATAAATCAATCTATTATTTAAAGATCATCGTAAACATGCGAATCGAATTATTCATGAATTTTTAATTGGTGAAAGAAATGTTGAATTGACTCGAAATAAAGTCAAAGATTTTGAGTAAGTTAAAATTAAATTAAATCTCTTTTAGAATATAATTTTGTTTTAAATTCTTTCTATATAGAACAAATGTGAAAGATAGAATGCTCTTGTATAAACATGCAGCTCGATGTCCATCGACTATTCAAACATTTCTCAATTTCAATCCAACCTGTTCATGTTTCGTACCTATTCCAATCAATGAAATTGATCCACAAGATGAATGTTATAGCCTTCCACCATCATTAATGTTACTCGATCGTGTTCATCCAACTTCAATTACTCATAAAGATAAGAACGCGATAACAGCAACACTTAAGACACGTGCTGATGAATCAGTACGAACCTGTATGCGAAATTTACCATATCCACCTAAAGGTTTTAGCTTTTCCAGACGTCAACGTGTAGAACAATTTCAATATTTCAAAGCTAAAAAGGATATACTACCTAAACTAGATCAATCAGTTAATCTATTCAATGTTTCTATCATTGCTGTTTGTAAGTGTTAACCAATTTCATATTTCAAAATTTTTAAGTAATTGATTTCTTTCTCTGTTATTATTATTGAAGTACCACTGGGTGTCTCAGAAGTTGTTCGACGATTTATCGAAGCTCTTTTTATTACTCATACAGAAGCTAAATTGAATACATTCGGTCGACTTTGTCATGATGATGACGACGACGACCACAACAACAACAATGAGAAGAATCATGTAAACAGTAATACAGTTCTTGGTCGTGGTTATTGGTGTCGTAACATTGTTTTTCCTCATTAATATTAATGGTGATCAGTAGTTGTCACTATTCACATCTTAACATATATAATCGAACTATAAATTGCATGTTATTCTATTCTTCTTTCCTTATTGTTAATCAAGATTTGCATGAGAATTAAAGAAATCCAGCATTTTGTTTTTTCTTTGCTTTCTAGATAACATTTTTGTATTTTATTGAAAATGGAAATGCATCAATCACAACAAATCGATTTTTGTCGAGATCTTTCCTTATCAACAAAGAACGATGATGAACAGAATAGTTCCATGCAATCATCGATAGAAAAGCAACAAATTCAACCTTTAAAATGTTCAAATCCTATTATGAATCGTCTATCTCTGTTACCAGCTTATCCAACATTTGATCGATTTGGACCTATTAATCGAGATCATTTACTTTTAGCAAATGTATCTTGTCAAGAATTAACCCATGAACAACAACGACGTCGTAATCATTATACATTTCATCAACCATTTACTATTATTGATCAAAGTGTTGATATTAGTGTTCGACCATTCTTTATCTATATCTATCATCATTTATATGAAGATTTAGCACAACGTTTTCATGTTAATAATGCTATTCTTGATTATAACTATGAACGTCTTCGTCAATGTCTAAATATTATGACACAAGAACGAATTCAATATGATTATTTGTCTGAGACTACTATTGGTAGTGAAAAATTACGTATCGATGAGTATGCTCTAGCATTAGAGTTTTATCTACAAATTGATGGTATACAGTTTTTTGTTTCCTATGATCATATGATTATGTATGTATTTTAGATGAATTATTTTTTATGAAAACATGTTGTTTTCGTAATGCTCAACCATCATTATACAATCATCATGGTATCTTCTGTATTGATGAACCAAAAGCTCTCTACGGTCTAAAATCATGTGAACAAGTTACATGTCGATTTTGTTTTCCCATCACCGATATTCTTACTCGTGGTCGACAAAGTCAACCAGTTGTTCAATTTTCATCAGCACAAAAACATCGTTTTGTCAATGGATATGAAGCTATTCTTAATTGTCCAGCGGTAGATATCATCATACGTGTAACTTTTTAATCTCTTTGATTTATTTAGACTTGTACTACAAAGAATATCATCTATGCATTGACATGTCCATGTGGCCAATATGATTATATTGGATATACAGCAATGTCATTAGATGAACAACTTAAATGTTAGTATATTTGATTTTTAATAAATGATAGTTATTTTCTATATATATATATATAGATCATCGTGAGCATGGTAATCGGATCATGCATGAATTTATTCTTGGTTCAGTCAATAGTAGTCGTATGCGACAACAAACTAAATCACAAGAGTAATTAAATTCTTTTCGATATATATCTATTTTATTATACATACATTAATTTCAGAGAATTAACAGTTGATAATCAATTACTTTACAAACATTCAGCTCGTTGTTCATATGCTATTCAAATGTTTCTGGATTGTAATCCACAATATTGGTGTTTCGTACCGATGTCAAAGATGGAAGCACGAACACAAAATCTTACATCTGATTTCCCAAGTAATATTACAATGTTTCCATCGAATATTCATTCACGTCGTGATCAAGAAGCTAGTACATACATGATTGATTTACCTTTATTGCCATCAGAAAACTATACGTTTTCGACATATCAACGTACTCAACAATTTTGTATGTTCAAAGAGAAATATGATCTTCTTCAGCCTAACGTTCATCTAGATCTGTATAATGCTACCATCATTGCTGTTTGTAAGTCAGTCTATTAGATACCATCTAGTTCTTTGTGTATTATTTATATTTAGTACCGGAGAATTGTTCCGAATTATTTTATCGATTAATCGAAGCATTATTCATTACACATGCTCAAACTAAATTAAATACATTGGGTCATTTAGATGGTATGATTGTTGAAAATAACAATTGTAATGATATAAATGCACGCATGGTTGATGATCGTCGTGGTAATTGGTGTCAAAATCTTGTTCGTCGTCCTAGCATGTTGCATGAGACACGAAAAAGAATGAATCCTCGCCTCAATCCTCATTTCCAATAATAAACATTATTTTTCTTTTTCATTTTCTATTTGTTTCGCTTATCTTATCTTATCTTATCTTCTATTGTAGATTTTGGTTATTATTTAGTAAAATGTCAACTGATAAACCAGATCTGCAAGAAGGTCAACCACATGATCTGATCCTTTCCACGGCAGAAGAAGTCATACAGACGCAAGAAGAATCGAAGAAGAACAAGAAAAAGAAATGTCGTGGTAATCGTAAACTACAAAGGTTTAGAGCAAAACTGAGACGACAAGGATTGAATAATGAAGCAATTACAACAGTAATAAATACATACAATAATCCATCTCGACCTGAAGAAGAAGAAAATGTACAGAATACTGATGTGAATGTACAAGATTTTATTGAATTACATCAACAGGTAGGATACCTCTCTTTTCGTATATTTTTTTCAAATAAAAAAGTAACATCATAGGCACAGGAAGAAGTACA
>CAJNOI010002246.1:0-10014 GCA_905250115.1 Adineta steineri
AAAATGTCGGACAACAAAACTATGAACTTAAATAATTTCTAACGATAAAGTTGAATTATTGATATGAAATTTACTTGACTCCGTGCAGGTCTCTATTTAGAATACATTCTTGTTCAAACCCAGAGGGAAACCACGTACTCTACTGTATTCTCATCTACTTCCACGTACTCCTGGAGTTCAGGAATAGAGAGTCCGGGAGTAGATGAGAGTACCGGAGTACATGGTTTCTCCCTTGCCCACCCCTTACTCACACCCACACAGTAGTGAACTATGCAAGTACTCGGAGTACGGGAGTACGTGGTTTCCCCCTTGGTTCAAACTGAAGTTTTTGTCTTAGAATAGCGCCTGAGATTAAACAACGGGTTCACACGAACAAACCAATGTTCATATCGTTTTCTAGTACTTCTATTAAGTTCATATGATTATCTATTTAGGCATACCAAAACGTGAATATGAACAAAATTATCGTGATATGAATATTAAATATAAATTAAATATTAAAAAACAAATCTTAGATAAACGTTTACAAGATAAATATCATTATACAACTAATACAATAATTTTACCAACATTTTTATTATCAAGTGGTTTTACATTAAAATTATCTCCACTAGATATTGTTGATTCATTGATGTCAACACTACAAACAGTATCATCGTCATCATCAGCGTCATCTTCAAATTCAAATTCAAATTCAAATTCAAATTCAATGATGATTGATTTAAGCGCACGTTTTTCATATGCATTATCATGTTTAAATTATCATCAGTTAGAAGATTATTTAAATGGTATTGAATTAGAAAAGACTTATACGAAAAAAACTCATTATTTAATTGAATCATTATTACAATCAGATAAAAATCTTTCATTTGATAATACAATACCATTTATTTTACTTAAATTTGATCAAAATATGTTTAATTCATCAACAACAACTGAACATACAACATCATGTGGATTTTTTACTCATCCATATCAAGCATATTTATTTGCACGTAATGCATTACAAATATTAATATCATATACATCATCATCAACAAATATTGTAAAGAAAAAAAAATCGAAACATTTACAACGTTTACCATTAATTTTAATTGCTCCATATTCCTCGTCAAGTTCAGGAGAAGAATTAGTTGAAATTGTTGTTGGTGTACCAGCATTAAATAATATTATGATGAATTCATTTTCAACATTATTTGAAGCAGCTGATCATCGTTGTGGTAATGTAGCTAAATTTGTATTTTTTGATCATTCAGTATTATTATTACAAGAACAACATCAACAAAAATTTATTGATGCACTTATGTTTGTGCTTGCGAAATAAAACTTTGAAAAATTAGTTTTTTTGTCTTGTCTTGTCTTTTTTCTGTTCTTTTTTTTGTATATGTTATGAGATTTATTTTGATATTAAAACAACAAAATAGAATGACTTTTTTTTCCTCCTTCTCCTCCTCCTCCTCCTCTTCATCAGTTTTTCTTTGTTTAATTATATAGATGAGTGATGATGCACTTTTTGATGTTTTTGATCAGGAAGAACCAACTCCAGTGGTAGAATTACCAACAAATGTAACGGTTATTGAACACACAACAACAACAACAACAACAGTTGTTACAGCTACATCGACAACCATGTAAGAAAAATGTCGATATTTCATAGCGGAGAGAAAAATGTTTTCATTAATAAGCTAAAAAATTATCAAACTATGATAAAGGTTTTTTCGGAATTTGAAATTGACTGAGATAAGAAGGTTGGATACAGATAAGTTCGTTAATACTATTAAGATTCAAGTTTGAAATTAATGATCTTGAAAAACATTTGAATAATATCTAATTTCGATATCGATTGTTCTATATATTATAGAAATGATAATAATGGTGATGCTGAAATAACTTCAACGGATAAACGTTCATTGGAAGAAGAAGAAGATGATCAATCAGATTTAAATTTAAAACGTACTCGAACTGAATTAATAACAGAACCGGGTTCAACAAGGTAAGAAAATTTTTTAATTTTTATAAAATTAAAATTAAAATTCTTTTCTAGTTTTTTTGAAAATGTTCCTCGTATGCAAATTCATACTGTTGAAACATTTGAATCATGTTTACATGAAGTAAGACTATTCTATAGGTTAAAATATATCAACAAATCTTTTTTTTTCTGAGGTTGTTTTACCACCTAATTTCGAATACGTTCCATTAAAA
The DNA here is from genome assembly GCA_905250115.1 of Adineta steineri. NCBI lineage: Eukaryota > Metazoa > Rotifera > Eurotatoria > Adinetida > Adinetidae > Adineta > Adineta steineri. The sequence goes on from CAJNOI010002246.1 coordinate 2,203, forward strand.
GCTCCAGTTGGTCCACCGGCTAAAGAATATAAATTTAGTCTTGATCCATTTCAACGTGAAGCTATAACATGTTTACAAAATAATCAATCAGTACTTGTTTCAGCTCATACATCAGCTGGAAAAACAGTTGTAGCTGAGTATGTTAAATATCCCATTAAGTCTTATATATTGCAATTTATCGAAATTTAGATATGCTGTTGCTATGGCATTACGTGATAAACAACGTGTTATTTATACAACACCCATAAAAGCATTAAGTAATCAAAAATATCGTGAATTACATGAAGAATTTAAAGATGTTGGTCTTATGACGGGTGATGTTACACTTAATCCATCTGCATCATGTCTTATAATGACAACAGAAGTATAATTTAATAATAAATAAACTAAATATATATAACTTTATTATGTAGATTCTTCGATCAATGCTTTATCGCGGTTCAGAAATAACTCGAGAAGTCGCATGGGTTATATTTGATGAAATTCATTATCTTCGAGACAAAGGTAAACAAAAATATAAAGACAAATAAAACACGTATTTAATAAATCCATTATTTTAGAACGTGGTGTTATATGGGAAGAAACAATTATTCTATTACCAGATAATGTGCATTATGTATTCCTATCAGCAACTATTCCAAATGCAAAACAATTTGCTGAATGGATTTCATTTCTTCATCATCAAGTAAGTTTTAAATTTAATAATAAAAATATTTTTTTAACGATTACCAATATAATGTTTTACTAAGTCGCTTCTTAGTGAAATTGTTCAGTGTTACATAAAGTATTCTAAACAACAAACATCTTCTGCTACTATTTGTCATTGAGTAAGAGAGTTTTTCGATAGAGCTGGAATGTTTTTAATCTGGTTCTTTGTATATAATAAGAAGCAGAAGTTAGAGAACGATTGTTTCATGTTTTCAAATATTTAATTATCCTTATTTTCTTTTTCAGCCTTGTCATGTCGTTTATACAGATGTTCGACCTGTTCCTCTTCATCATTATATATATCCAGCGGGCGCTGATGGTCTTCATTTAGTTGTTGATGAAACAGTAATTTGTTTTTGTTGAAATATTTTTCATTATTATAAAATGTAATTTCTTAGGGAAAATTTCGTGAAGATAATTTCAGTTCAGCTATGGCAACATTACGTGATGTTGGTGATGCAGCAAAAGGTGATAAACGAGGACGACGAGGTGGTTTTAAAGGTAATTATCTCTTTTTCATTTAATAAAAAATAGACAAGTTTCAATTTATTTTTTATAGCTGAAACAAATGTATTTAAAATTGTTAAAATGATAATGGAACGAAATCTAGCACCAGTTATTGTTTTTAGTTTTAGTAAAAAAGATTGTGAAACTTACGCATGTGCTATAGCTAAACTTGATTTCAATTCAGGTTTGTTATGAAAACAAACAAAATTTTTAATCTTCTTTTTTTTCTTCAAATTAATAGAAGATGAAAAACATCTTGTTGAAGAAGTCTTTAATAATGCTATTGATCTTTTGTCAGATGAAGATAAAAGATTACCTCAAATTAATACTGTATTACCATTACTTAAAAAAGGTGTTGGTATACATCATTCTGGTTTATTACCAATTATAAAAGAAACAATTGAAATTCTTTTTGGTGAAGGTCTTATTAAAGCTTTATTTGCAACAGAAACATTTAGTATGGGTTTAAATATGCCTGCTCGTACAGTACTTTTTACTGCTGCTAGAAAATTTGATGGAAAAGAATTACGTTGGGTAAATAAATGAAATATTATTTTAAATAGAAGTTTTATTTCAAGTATAGATTACGTCAGGTGAATATATACAAATGAGTGGTCGAGCTGGACGTCGTGGCAAAGATGAACGTGGTATTGTTGTTTTGGTTATTGATGAACGGATGAGTCCAGCAACTGCAAAAGAAATTGTTAAAGTTTGTTATTAAAAATTTTTAATTTCAGTTAAATAAATGTTTTTCTTTATCGTTAGGGAAAAGCTGATCCATTGAATAGTGCATTTAAATTAACATATAATATGGTATTGAATTTATTACGTGTTGAAGGAATTAATCCTGAATTTATGTTAGAAAGATCATTTTATCAATTTCAACATTTTTCATCTATACCTGCACTTTATGAAAGTAAATTATTTTTAAATTCATTTTCTTCAAAAATTTTATTATGATTAAATATTTCTAGAATTAAAAACATGTGAACAACAATATGATGCAATTAAAATTGATAATGAAGAAGAAATTGCAAGATATTATAAATTAAAAAAGAAACTTGAACTTGTACAAGATAAAATGTCAATTATGATGAATGAACCAAAATATATATTACCATTCCTTCAACCCGGTCGATTAGTTACAGTAAGGAATTGAACAAAGGAACCACTCGAAGTGTCAGAAGTTGAGATATCGACTTTTTACTAGAATTTTTCTATGGGACCTTTATATTTTCAATAAAATCAAAGTTTGGAATTTTCATGTGTAGCTTTACGCATATCAAAGCCTTCACTAGAGTAGCTGATTAACAAAATTTCAGAATTTTTAGACTACGTGTTCTCGGCATATGAGTCTGCTATTTTAAGGATATTTGTGTATGGATAGATATTTCAAAAATGTCATATCTCGAAAATACGTAGCCCAGAAATTCTGAAACTTTGTTGATGAGCTACTCTGGCTAAGGCCTTGATATAGGCAACGTTCCACGTCCGAATTCTAAAGTTTGATTTTATGAGGAAAACGGATTCCTATAGAAAAAGTCTATATACTTCATACTTATGGACAAAAGTTGAGCCTAAAAGCTTTTTAACACTTCGGGTAGTTCTCTCGTTAGGTACATTAATTGATTGAAGAAAAATTAGATGAGCATAAATTGTAATTAGTGATGTCAGTATAAAAGTCTGGGTAGTTGGGCGTGGCCCTTTCTTGATGACGCGACTAATTGTAGTTTATTCAATTGAATGTAATATCTATTATTTTATTTTTCTTTAGGTTAAATCAGGTACTCTAAACTTTGATTGGTGTGTTGTACTTAATTTTCATCGAAAGCCTGGAGAAAAAGTATGTTGGATAAACGATTGGTTTCTGCATTCTATTCTAATCTTTTCATTTTAGCCAATTTATATTATCGATGTTTTAGCACATTTAACTCCTGAAAGTGCTGCACAAAAATTAACAGCTGAAATTCAACCATGTTCATATGTTGAAAGAGGTGAAATGAAAGTAAGATTTCTTGATTTAATTATTAAATCCAAAGCAAAAACACATTTCATTCATTTTTTTAAAGGTAATTCCAATTCAACACACATTAATACGTGATATAAGTGCTATACGAGTCTATCTTCCAGATGATTTACGTCCAAAAGAAGCTCGACTAAGTGTATTAAGATCAGTTATAGATATTAAACGACGTCATCCATCAGGTTTACCATTACTTGATCCAATCAAAGATTTAGATATAAAATCAAATGATATGATTTCATGTATAAAACAATATGCTACATTACAAACACGTTTAGATGAATATCCATTAGCAAAAAATTTTCAATTAAAATATCTTTATGAACAATATGAACGTAAAGCAAATATTGAAAATCAAGTAATTGAAGCTAAAAATGAATTAAAAAAAGCTCAATCATTATTACAAATTGGTGATTTAAAAAGATATAAACGTGTTTTACGTCGATTAGGTTATTGTAATTCAGCAGATGTTATTGATTTAAAAGGACGAGTTGCATGTGAAATTGATACAGGAGATGAACTTGTTACTACTGAACTTTTATTTAATGGTGTTTTCAATGATTTAACTGTTAGTCAAGCATGTGCATTACTTAGTTGTTTTGTTTTTCAAGAAAAAGCAAATGAAATGCCGAAATTATCACAAGATTTATCAGGACCATTACGTCTTCTTCAAGTATGTAAAACTATTAAACTAGACTAATCTTATATAATAACTTTCAGTATGTTTCTTCAAACTTTTGTTGAGTAGTTTTACAGAAATGAACGATAAATAAATGCGAAAACTTCGGATTTTATCCGAGAGTTATGTGTACTGCAAAAAGTGTATATGAAAATCATAGGAAAATATCAGTATTTTTGCAATAACTCGGGAATGGCTCGTCCAATTAGGTTCAACTTCGAACTGGACCGAGATCTTGATGAGACTGAATTGTGTACAAAATCTCATAAGAATCGGCTTAGCCTTTCGAAAGCTATTGAATAAACGGACGGACACACTGATCGATTCGCGTAGTGTACTCACTTTTTGAGTACACAAAAACAAGAGAAAATCTATGATTCCATTCTTTGAACTTTATTGAGATCGATGAAGTTAGTCAGAGTAATACCTCTCCTCTTAATAATAATTGTTTAAACGAATAAGAGTAATATTTACTAAAATTATTTTCCCCACAACGAAACATGCTAGCAAAAGTTTCATATGGGATATAGTGCGTGCTCATTGTACTGGTATATATATAGATATATATATCTAATGTAGCTTGTTTAATCGTATCCTGTTCTTTCGCTTTCCTGCTCTGCATAAACTAGTTATTTTGTCCCATGTGAATTATTTTCTTTTGTATATGCATGTCAGTAAAATATAAAGAGAATTACTCGATCTTATTATGATCAACTATCGAGACTAAAAGTTTATCATTGAATATCTAATAAAGATAACAGTGTATTGCCTTTTTTCATGATTGGTTAACCATAAATTATTGTAAATATATTTAGTCTACAACGATCTTTTTTAACATTTTTTCTATGAAAAATAATTCTTTGATTTTAGGAAACAGCTCGACGAGTAGCTCGAGTATCAATAGAAAGTAAAATTGAAATGGATGAAGAACGTTATGTCGATGGATTTAAACCATTTATGATGGATGTTGTTAAAGCATGGGTTGATGGACAAAGTTTTGCAAATATTTGTAAAATGACAACAATATTTGAAGGTATTTTATTCATAAGAAATTTTTTTTTGTAATTTTATTTGCTTTTAAAAGGATCTATTGTACGTTGTATACGAAGACTTGAAGAACTTCTTCGACAAATGTGTTGTGCTGCTAAAGCTATTGGTAATAGTGAACTTGAAGCAAAATTTACTGAAGGTAAAATTTATAGAGTAAATAGAATTTTATATGGTCTTTTCTTTTTTTTTTCTTCAAGGTACACAAAAAATCAAACGTGACATTGTATTTGCAGCATCGCTGTATTTATAAAAGAAAAAAAAACCTCAATGAACATTAATCTATTCTTGTCATTTTCTTTTTTGTGTTAAATTGTTGTTTGTTAAATAAAAATAAAACAAGAGAAAGAAATTTAAAATTTATTCCTTTTAAAAGCATCAGGTGAGAAAAAAAACACATTCTATCATGAATAATTATCACACAAAGTTTTAATAACAAATTAACTTACTCTCTAATCGGAAGTCACATATATGTAATCACGATATCATTGTAGAAAGAGAAAAAATAGATAATTTTTATTGACAATAAAAGGTTTTTTTTCTACATTCGAAGTATTTTTTTTCTTTTTTGGAAAAAATGTATTTTTGTTTATTAGAAAACAGCTGGTATACCATGTTTTTTAACTTTTATAAGGCATTTATTATATGGAATATAGTAGATATTCAAAAATTGTTCTTTAATATGACAGAAACAATATGTTTATTATGATAGATTTCTATACATGAATCATTTTATAGTCAAACCATGACATATATATGTTAGAATTTCATATGAAAAATGATTCTTATAAGAAAAGAAAAGCCAAAACAATTGACTTTTTTATTATTAAAGAGATAATGCATATAAAATATTCATTAGATTAGTTCAGTATAATTCTACGTGTAAGAAAAACTTAAGTCTATAATTCGATTAGATTATGTTTTCAAAAACATTCACTTTCATATGACAGACATGTATAGAAATATTTTAGATTTTTAGTTATGTCAGTCAGTTAGCGATAGAAAATAATATGCATGCAAAAATAGATTGAATCGAGTCTTAGCTATGTGCACATACAAAATGAAGTAATATCAATGTTATATAGACAATAGATAGATAAAGAAAAAGAAGAATAGTAATTCGATCAGCTCATCACATGCATGCTTCTATTCAGGCAGTAGTTCTAAGGAATAGAAAAGAATTGTCGATTATCAATGGGATAGATAAGAAATTTCCCTTGTTTATTATTTTTTTGTAGTTATATTCTTACTAGTAGGTATGTATGTATATATAGTATCCATTTCGAAGAAAATGAAAATATGTATATAATCTAGTTATAACATTGTTGGTCATATGTTATCTCGTTTGTCTAAATAAGTACTTACAAGGATTAAATCAAATATAATAGTATTACTTCCAGTTTTTAATTAAAAACATAATAATCAAATTTAAGATCAGACTAATGACATTGCTTTAATAAATCGATGTCAAACATGTCTGGTTAATATTAGCTTTTTGCAAGAACTTGTTCAATCGTCTACTTACTTTATTGCTACGATCGTTCTCTCTCGCTCTCTTAAATCAGACCCTAGAGAAAGGAAACTACTTTTACTAAAAAGATCAAATGAGTTTGTTATTAGAAAAATAGTTAGAACATAGAAGCGAGAGAGAGAGAGAAAAAAAGAAGAGGAGTAGGCAGTGATGGAAGAGAAAATAAGAAGAGAACCATCACTGTCAAACGGCAAACTACTGGAGTAAGCATGCAAGGATAAAGAAACGAGAGGAAATATGTTGAGTCGTCATTAAATTGCTTTTTTTCTTAAAATTTTTTTTTCTGTTGACAACTTCATCGATGTTGACATCAGAACTGATAAACTGCATTGGTTTGCATATTCTTGTCTTGATTTATTCCTCTTAACATAGTTCCAACTCGTCATCAATTAAATTATATGAACAATTATCTTTTCTGCATTAACAAGTAGTGATATATGTGTGAATTTAAGTATATTATTTTTCTATGTTGCCTGTTTGAAAATCGGTAGTTTTTCTTTTTTTGTCAAATATATATTAATTCTTACAGTATTATCATCATCATCACCGGGGTAAGTTCATTTCTTTTCTTTCACGCATATCTAATTATTCGATGTCGACATATTACTCCTATTCAATAAAGTTTGAGGCAAACCGGAAAAGAAGCTCAACATTTTTTCTTTCCCCTTCGTCTTCGTAATAGTGTTACTTCTATCCGATCCCTATAGCCATCATGTTGAATTCATCTTACAAATATATACACATCATACTTCCTGCTGTGCTCATTTATTCATTCACACATATATATAGACACAAATTCTTCTCATTCGTCTTCATTAACATTGAGTGTTTGTGCTTATTTTACATTCAGTTTTGCCTGTCTAATGCCGGCTTCTTTTTTTAGTATTCTCATATATATTTTTGCTTGACTGAATGGTGAAACAACTCAACGGTTCATTAGTATTCATGTTTAAATACGTATTTTAATCGTTATTATTTTTGCATTTCATCGAATACGATCATTAATACCACCTACGTTTTGCTTAATTACGTATTATTATATTATATCTATATAAATATTCATTTTATTTTACCTTATCGAATCCTCGCATAGACATCTCGTCGTTTATATATTTATATTTAAATAGAAGAAATGGGTAATGCAAATACAGGAAAAAAGGGCGATCAAGTTGAAAACGGTAAGAATATTTTATATTTATGATAGAGAATTATTTAATCTCAAAGAATATATAGATATAGTTAGAAAGGTTTCCTTTATAGTATGTATTCCGTATCTTTTCTCTGGATAACTAATGAGAAATACAATATAGTCGTATG
>CAJNOI010002247.1:0-10014 GCA_905250115.1 Adineta steineri
CATACGACTATATTGTATTTCTCATTAGTTATCCAGAGAAAAGATACGGAATACATACTATAAAGGAAACCTTTCTAACTATATCTATATATTCTTTGAGATTAAATAATTCTCTATCATAAATATAAAATATTCTTACCGTTTTCAACTTGATCGCCCTTTTTTCCTGTATTTGCATTACCCATTTCTTCTATTTAAATATAAATATATAAACGACGAGATGTCTATGCGAGGATTCGATAAGGTAAAATAAAATGAATATTTATATAGATATAATATAATAATACGTAATTAAGCAAAACGTAGGTGGTATTAATGATCGTATTCGATGAAATGCAAAAATAATAACGATTAAAATACGTATTTAAACATGAATACTAATGAACCGTTGAGTTGTTTCACCATTCAGTCAAGCAAAAATATATATGAGAATACTAAAAAAAGAAGCCGGCATTAGACAGGCAAAACTGAATGTAAAATAAGCACAAACACTCAATGTTAATGAAGACGAATGAGAAGAATTTGTGTCTATATATATGTGTGAATGAATAAATGAGCACAGCAGGAAGTATGATGTGTATATATTTGTAAGATGAATTCAACATGATGGCTATAGGGATCGGATAGAAGTAACACTATTACGAAGACGAAGGGGAAAGAAAAAATGTTGAGCTTCTTTTCCGGTTTGCCTCAAACTTTATTGAATAGGAGTAATATGTCGACATCGAATAATTAGATATGCGTGAAAGAAAAGAAATGAACTTACCCCGGTGATGATGATGATAATACTGTAAGAATTAATATATATTTGACAAAAAAAGAAAAACTACCGATTTTCAAACAGGCAACATAGAAAAATAATATACTTAAATTCACACATATATCACTACTTGTTAATGCAGAAAAGATAATTGTTCATATAATTTAATTGATGACGAGTTGGAACTATGTTAAGAGGAATAAATCAAGACAAGAATATGCAAACCAATGCAGTTTATCAGTTCTGATGTCAACATCGATGAAGTTGTCAACAGAAAAAAAAATTTTAAGAAAAAAAGCAATTTAATGACGACTCAACATATTTCCTCTCGTTTCTTTATCCTTGCATGCTTACTCCAGTAGTTTGCCGTTTGACAGTGATGGTTCTCTTCTTATTTTCTCTTCCATCACTGCCTACTCCTCTTCTTTTTTTCTCTCTCTCTCTCGCTTCTATGTTCTAACTATTTTTCTAATAACAAACTCATTTGATCTTTTTAGTAAAAGTAGTTTCCTTTCTCTAGGGTCTGATTTAAGAGAGCGAGAGAGAACGATCGTAGCAATAAAGTAAGTAGACGATTGAACAAGTTCTTGCAAAAAGCTAATATTAACCAGACATGTTTGACATCGATTTATTAAAGCAATGTCATTAGTCTGATCTTAAATTTGATTATTATGTTTTTAATTAAAAACTGGAAGTAATACTATTATATTTGATTTAATCCTTGTAAGTACTTATTTAGACAAACGAGATAACATATGACCAACAATGTTATAACTAGATTATATACATATTTTCATTTTCTTCGAAATGGATACTATATATACATACATACCTACTAGTAAGAATATAACTACAAAAAAATAATAAACAAGGGAAATTTCTTATCTATCCCATTGATAATCGACAATTCTTTTCTATTCCTTAGAACTACTGCCTGAATAGAAGCATGCATGTGATGAGCTGATCGAATTACTATTCTTCTTTTTCTTTATCTATCTATTGTCTATATAACATTGATATTACTTCATTTTGTATGTGCACATAGCTAAGACTCGATTCAATCTATTTTTGCATGCATATTATTTTCTATCGCTAACTGACTGACATAACTAAAAATCTAAAATATTTCTATACATGTCTGTCATATGAAAGTGAATGTTTTTGAAAACATAATCTAATCGAATTATAGACTTAAGTTTTTCTTACACGTAGAATTATACTGAACTAATCTAATGAATATTTTATATGCATTATCTCTTTAATAATAAAAAAGTCAATTGTTTTGGCTTTTCTTTTCTTATAAGAATCATTTTTCATATGAAATTCTAACATATATATGTCATGGTTTGACTATAAAATGATTCATGTATAGAAATCTATCATAATAAACATATTGTTTCTGTCATATTAAAGAACAATTTTTGAATATCTACTATATTCCATATAATAAATGCCTTATAAAAGTTAAAAAACATGGTATACCAGCTGTTTTCTAATAAACAAAAATACATTTTTTCCAAAAAAGAAAAAAAATACTTCGAATGTAGAAAAAAAACCTTTTATTGTCAATAAAAATTATCTATTTTTTCTCTTTCTACAATGATATCGTGATTACATATATGTGACTTCCGATTAGAGAGTAAGTTAATTTGTTATTAAAACTTTGTGTGATAATTATTCATGATAGAATGTGTTTTTTTTCTCACCTGATGCTTTTAAAAGGAATAAATTTTAAATTTCTTTCTCTTGTTTTATTTTTATTTAACAAACAACAATTTAACACAAAAAAGAAAATGACAAGAATAGATTAATGTTCATTGAGGTTTTTTTTTCTTTTATAAATACAGCGATGCTGCAAATACAATGTCACGTTTGATTTTTTGTGTACCTTGAAGAAAAAAAAAAGAAAAGACCATATAAAATTCTATTTACTCTATAAATTTTACCTTCAGTAAATTTTGCTTCAAGTTCACTATTACCAATAGCTTTAGCAGCACAACACATTTGTCGAAGAAGTTCTTCAAGTCTTCGTATACAACGTACAATAGATCCTTTTAAAAGCAAATAAAATTACAAAAAAAAATTTCTTATGAATAAAATACCTTCAAATATTGTTGTCATTTTACAAATATTTGCAAAACTTTGTCCATCAACCCATGCTTTAACAACATCCATCATAAATGGTTTAAATCCATCGACATAACGTTCTTCATCCATTTCAATTTTACTTTCTATTGATACTCGAGCTACTCGTCGAGCTGTTTCCTAAAATCAAAGAATTATTTTTCATAGAAAAAATGTTAAAAAAGATCGTTGTAGACTAAATATATTTACAATAATTTATGGTTAACCAATCATGAAAAAAGGCAATACACTGTTATCTTTATTAGATATTCAATGATAAACTTTTAGTCTCGATAGTTGATCATAATAAGATCGAGTAATTCTCTTTATATTTTACTGACATGCATATACAAAAGAAAATAATTCACATGGGACAAAATAACTAGTTTATGCAGAGCAGGAAAGCGAAAGAACAGGATACGATTAAACAAGCTACATTAGATATATATATCTATATATATACCAGTACAATGAGCACGCACTATATCCCATATGAAACTTTTGCTAGCATGTTTCGTTGTGGGGAAAATAATTTTAGTAAATATTACTCTTATTCGTTTAAACAATTATTATTAAGAGGAGAGGTATTACTCTGACTAACTTCATCGATCTCAATAAAGTTCAAAGAATGGAATCATAGATTTTCTCTTGTTTTTGTGTACTCAAAAAGTGAGTACACTACGCGAATCGATCAGTGTGTCCGTCCGTTTATTCAATAGCTTTCGAAAGGCTAAGCCGATTCTTATGAGATTTTGTACACAATTCAGTCTCATCAAGATCTCGGTCCAGTTCGAAGTTGAACCTAATTGGACGAGCCATTCCCGAGTTATTGCAAAAATACTGATATTTTCCTATGATTTTCATATACACTTTTTGCAGTACACATAACTCTCGGATAAAATCCGAAGTTTTCGCATTTATTTATCGTTCATTTCTGTAAAACTACTCAACAAAAGTTTGAAGAAACATACTGAAAGTTATTATATAAGATTAGTCTAGTTTAATAGTTTTACATACTTGAAGAAGACGTAATGGTCCTGATAAATCTTGTGATAATTTCGGCATTTCATTTGCTTTTTCTTGAAAAACAAAACAACTAAGTAATGCACATGCTTGACTAACAGTTAAATCATTGAAAACACCATTAAATAAAAGTTCAGTAGTAACAAGTTCATCTCCTGTATCAATTTCACATGCAACTCGTCCTTTTAAATCAATAACATCTGCTGAATTACAATAACCTAATCGACGTAAAACACGTTTATATCTTTTTAAATCACCAATTTGTAATAATGATTGAGCTTTTTTTAATTCATTTTTAGCTTCAATTACTTGATTTTCAATATTTGCTTTACGTTCATATTGTTCATAAAGATATTTTAATTGAAAATTTTTTGCTAATGGATATTCATCTAAACGTGTTTGTAATGTAGCATATTGTTTTATACATGAAATCATATCATTTGATTTTATATCTAAATCTTTGATTGGATCAAGTAATGGTAAACCTGATGGATGACGTCGTTTAATATCTATAACTGATCTTAATACACTTAGTCGAGCTTCTTTTGGACGTAAATCATCTGGAAGATAGACTCGTATAGCACTTATATCACGTATTAATGTGTGTTGAATTGGAATTACCTTTAAAAAAATGAATGAAATGTGTTTTTGCTTTGGATTTAATAATTAAATCAAGAAATCTTACTTTCATTTCACCTCTTTCAACATATGAACATGGTTGAATTTCAGCTGTTAATTTTTGTGCAGCACTTTCAGGAGTTAAATGTGCTAAAACATCGATAATATAAATTGGCTAAAATGAAAAGATTAGAATAGAATGCAGAAACCAATCGTTTATCCAACATACTTTTTCTCCAGGCTTTCGATGAAAATTAAGTACAACACACCAATCAAAGTTTAGAGTACCTGATTTAACCTAAAGAAAAATAAAATAATAGATATTACATTCAATTGAATAAACTACAATTAGTCGCGTCATCAAGAAAGGGCCACGCCCAACTACCCAGACTTTTATACTGACATCACTAATTACAATTTATGCTCATCTAATTTTTCTTCAATCAATTAATGTACCTAACGAGAGAACTACCCGAAGTGTTAAAAAGCTTTTAGGCTCAACTTTTGTCCATAAGTATGAAGTATATAGACTTTTTCTATAGGAATCCGTTTTCCTCATAAAATCAAACTTTAGAATTCGGACGTGGAACGTTGCCTATATCAAGGCCTTAGCCAGAGTAGCTCATCAACAAAGTTTCAGAATTTCTGGGCTACGTATTTTCGAGATATGACATTTTTGAAATATCTATCCATACACAAATATCCTTAAAATAGCAGACTCATATGCCGAGAACACGTAGTCTAAAAATTCTGAAATTTTGTTAATCAGCTACTCTAGTGAAGGCTTTGATATGCGTAAAGCTACACATGAAAATTCCAAACTTTGATTTTATTGAAAATATAAAGGTCCCATAGAAAAATTCTAGTAAAAAGTCGATATCTCAACTTCTGACACTTCGAGTGGTTCCTTTGTTCAATTCCTTACTGTAACTAATCGACCGGGTTGAAGGAATGGTAATATATATTTTGGTTCATTCATCATAATTGACATTTTATCTTGTACAAGTTCAAGTTTCTTTTTTAATTTATAATATCTTGCAATTTCTTCTTCATTATCAATTTTAATTGCATCATATTGTTGTTCACATGTTTTTAATTCTAGAAATATTTAATCATAATAAAATTTTTGAAGAAAATGAATTTAAAAATAATTTACTTTCATAAAGTGCAGGTATAGATGAAAAATGTTGAAATTGATAAAATGATCTTTCTAACATAAATTCAGGATTAATTCCTTCAACACGTAATAAATTCAATACCATATTATATGTTAATTTAAATGCACTATTCAATGGATCAGCTTTTCCCTAACGATAAAGAAAAACATTTATTTAACTGAAATTAAAAATTTTTAATAACAAACTTTAACAATTTCTTTTGCAGTTGCTGGACTCATCCGTTCATCAATAACCAAAACAACAATACCACGTTCATCTTTGCCACGACGTCCAGCTCGACCACTCATTTGTATATATTCACCTGACGTAATCTATACTTGAAATAAAACTTCTATTTAAAATAATATTTCATTTATTTACCCAACGTAATTCTTTTCCATCAAATTTTCTAGCAGCAGTAAAAAGTACTGTACGAGCAGGCATATTTAAACCCATACTAAATGTTTCTGTTGCAAATAAAGCTTTAATAAGACCTTCACCAAAAAGAATTTCAATTGTTTCTTTTATAATTGGTAATAAACCAGAATGATGTATACCAACACCTTTTTTAAGTAATGGTAATACAGTATTAATTTGAGGTAATCTTTTATCTTCATCTGACAAAAGATCAATAGCATTATTAAAGACTTCTTCAACAAGATGTTTTTCATCTTCTATTAATTTGAAGAAAAAAAAGAAGATTAAAAATTTTGTTTGTTTTCATAACAAACCTGAATTGAAATCAAGTTTAGCTATAGCACATGCGTAAGTTTCACAATCTTTTTTACTAAAACTAAAAACAATAACTGGTGCTAGATTTCGTTCCATTATCATTTTAACAATTTTAAATACATTTGTTTCAGCTATAAAAAATAAATTGAAACTTGTCTATTTTTTATTAAATGAAAAAGAGATAATTACCTTTAAAACCACCTCGTCGTCCTCGTTTATCACCTTTTGCTGCATCACCAACATCACGTAATGTTGCCATAGCTGAACTGAAATTATCTTCACGAAATTTTCCCTAAGAAATTACATTTTATAATAATGAAAAATATTTCAACAAAAACAAATTACTGTTTCATCAACAACTAAATGAAGACCATCAGCGCCCGCTGGATATATATAATGATGAAGAGGAACAGGTCGAACATCTGTATAAACGACATGACAAGGCTGAAAAAGAAAATAAGGATAATTAAATATTTGAAAACATGAAACAATCGTTCTCTAACTTCTGCTTCTTATTATATACAAAGAACCAGATTAAAAACATTCCAGCTCTATCGAAAAACTCTCTTACTCAATGACAAATAGTAGCAGAAGATGTTTGTTGTTTAGAATACTTTATGTAACACTGAACAATTTCACTAAGAAGCGACTTAGTAAAACATTATATTGGTAATCGTTAAAAAAATATTTTTATTATTAAATTTAAAACTTACTTGATGATGAAGAAATGAAATCCATTCAGCAAATTGTTTTGCATTTGGAATAGTTGCTGATAGGAATACATAATGCACATTATCTGGTAATAGAATAATTGTTTCTTCCCATATAACACCACGTTCTAAAATAATGGATTTATTAAATACGTGTTTTATTTGTCTTTATATTTTTGTTTACCTTTGTCTCGAAGATAATGAATTTCATCAAATATAACCCATGCGACTTCTCGAGTTATTTCTGAACCGCGATAAAGCATTGATCGAAGAATCTACATAATAAAGTTATATATATTTAGTTTATTTATTATTAAATTATACTTCTGTTGTCATTATAAGACATGATGCAGATGGATTAAGTGTAACATCACCCGTCATAAGACCAACATCTTTAAATTCTTCATGTAATTCACGATATTTTTGATTACTTAATGCTTTTATGGGTGTTGTATAAATAACACGTTGTTTATCACGTAATGCCATAGCAACAGCATATCTAAATTTCGATAAATTGCAATATATAAGACTTAATGGGATATTTAACATACTCAGCTACAACTGTTTTTCCAGCTGATGTATGAGCTGAAACAAGTACTGATTGATTATTTTGTAAACATGTTATAGCTTCACGTTGAAATGGATCAAGACTAAATTTATATTCTTTAGCCGGTGGACCAACTGGAGCTTTTAATGGAACGTATTCGAAATTAGGTGGTAAAACAACCTCAGAAAAAAAAAGATTTGTTGATATATTTTAACCTATAGAATAGTCTTACTTCATGTAAACATGATTCAAATGTTTCAACAGTATGAATTTGCATACGAGGAACATTTTCAAAAAAACTAGAAAAGAATTTTAATTTTAATTTTATAAAAATTAAAAAATTTTCTTACCTTGTTGAACCCGGTTCTGTTATTAATTCAGTTCGAGTACGTTTTAAATTTAAATCTGATTGATCATCTTCTTCTTCTTCCAATGAACGTTTATCCGTTGAAGTTATTTCAGCATCACCATTATTATCATTTCTATAATATATAGAACAATCGATATCGAAATTAGATATTATTCAAATGTTTTTCAAGATCATTAATTTCAAACTTGAATCTTAATAGTATTAACGAACTTATCTGTATCCAACCTTCTTATCTCAGTCAATTTCAAATTCCGAAAAAACCTTTATCATAGTTTGATAATTTTTTAGCTTATTAATGAAAACATTTTTCTCTCCGCTATGAAATATCGACATTTTTCTTACATGGTTGTCGATGTAGCTGTAACAACTGTTGTTGTTGTTGTTGTTGTGTGTTCAATAACCGTTACATTTGTTGGTAATTCTACCACTGGAGTTGGTTCTTCCTGATCAAAAACATCAAAAAGTGCATCATCACTCATCTATATAATTAAACAAAGAAAAACTGATGAAGAGGAGGAGGAGGAGGAGAAGGAGGAAAAAAAAGTCATTCTATTTTGTTGTTTTAATATCAAAATAAATCTCATAACATATACAAAAAAAAGAACAGAAAAAAGACAAGACAAGACAAAAAAACTAATTTTTCAAAGTTTTATTTCGCAAGCACAAACATAAGTGCATCAATAAATTTTTGTTGATGTTGTTCTTGTAATAATAATACTGAATGATCAAAAAATACAAATTTAGCTACATTACCACAACGATGATCAGCTGCTTCAAATAATGTTGAAAATGAATTCATCATAATATTATTTAATGCTGGTACACCAACAACAATTTCAACTAATTCTTCTCCTGAACTTGACGAGGAATATGGAGCAATTAAAATTAATGGTAAACGTTGTAAATGTTTCGATTTTTTTTTCTTTACAATATTTGTTGATGATGATGTATATGATATTAATATTTGTAATGCATTACGTGCAAATAAATATGCTTGATATGGATGAGTAAAAAATCCACATGATGTTGTATGTTCAGTTGTTGTTGATGAATTAAACATATTTTGATCAAATTTAAGTAAAATAAATGGTATTGTATTATCAAATGAAAGATTTTTATCTGATTGTAATAATGATTCAATTAAATAATGAGTTTTTTTCGTATAAGTCTTTTCTAATTCAATACCATTTAAATAATCTTCTAACTGATGATAATTTAAACATGATAATGCATATGAAAAACGTGCGCTTAAATCAATCATCATTGAATTTGAATTTGAATTTGAATTTGAATTTGAAGATGACGCTGATGATGACGATGATACTGTTTGTAGTGTTGACATCAATGAATCAACAATATCTAGTGGAGATAATTTTAATGTAAAACCACTTGATAATAAAAATGTTGGTAAAATTATTGTATTAGTTGTATAATGATATTTATCTTGTAAACGTTTATCTAAGATTTGTTTTTTAATATTTAATTTATATTTAATATTCATATCACGATAATTTTGTTCATATTCACGTTTTGGTATGCCTAAATAGATAATCATATGAACTTAATAGAAGTACTAGAAAACGATATGAACATTGGTTTGTTCGTGTGAACCCGTTGTTTAATCTCAGGCGCTATTCTAAGACAAAAACTTCAGTTTGAACCAAGGGGGAAACCACGTACTCCCGTACTCCGAGTACTTGCATAGTTCACTACTGTGTGGGTGTGAGTAAGGGGTGGGCAAGGGAGAAACCATGTACTCCGGTACTCTCATCTACTCCCGGACTCTCTATTCCTGAACTCCAGGAGTACGTGGAAGTAGATGAGAATACAGTAGAGTACGTGGTTTCCCTCTGGGTTTGAACAAGAATGTATTCTAAATAGAGACCTGCACGGAGTCAAGTAAATTTCATATCAATAATTCAACTTTATCGTTAGAAATTATTTAAGTTCATAGTTTTGTTGTCCGACATTTT
>CAJNOI010002248.1:0-10014 GCA_905250115.1 Adineta steineri
AAAAAAATTGATAATTACTTGCATTTAATAAATCATTCGCTCCTTCTCTAATGTGCAGTCCATCCACTTCGCTATTCCTCGTTGTCCCTGCCGCATTTATTTCTTTCTGTGTCAACATTTATCAACATATAGTAAAATCAAAAATCTTGGTGAGAGTGTGAGGTGTGTGTCTTGAGGGTTGTAGGTGAGGGTACGGTGGGTGGGCGTGCATATAAGTGAGTGAAGGTAATTATACCTACATTCACACCCACACCCTCAATCTAATTAGTTTATGCAGAAAATGAGACCGCTAAATATTATTCGTCCATTCCTATTTATCCCAGAAGTTTGTGTTAAACTATCATCAGTTATAGTTGCTTATTTTTCTGACTGTCGTTCATGAAAAATCTAAAAAATAAGAATGAATTGTAATGAACATTTTTGTTGTGTTTTAATAATAGAACGCAAAATGAATCATTCAACTCTGTGAAGTTATAGTAGTCATCAGAATAATACAATATGAACTTCATTACACAGATAAGAATTTTTATGCCAGTTTTATTTTTGTCACTATGTAATTAGTGTAACATAATTATAATAAGTGTATTTTAAAATGAAAAAGTGAATTTATACATTAGTGTAAATAATTCACATTTAAAATTAATAATGGAAAGGATGACCACATGACGAACAAAATTTTGATGTAATACTTTCTCTAGGTATTCCACATTGAGAACAAAATCCTGCAGCAGATTGATCATAATATGGTGGAGGTGGCATATTATTTTGTTGTGAAGAAAATACTGTTGATTGAGGAACAGCTTGATTGAATTGATATGATAAATTTCCATTTTGTGGAAGATTAGAATGTCCAATTTCAATAATTAACTAAAAATAAGAATAGATTATTTCTCAATAAAATTTTACATAATTGAATATAAACTTACATGGTAAACCAATCTAATTCTCTGACCACGTCCGTATCCTCCAGCCCAAGCTCTAGTTGCATCTAATCGCCAACTACATGGTGTTGGTGTTCGGGTCGAATATTTTATTGATTCATTTGCAACTGCTTGTCGCATTCGAGTCATACGTCTTGTTTGTACAATAAAACATCCACATGATAAGGTTAACATTCCTAAAACAAACACTCCTAATCCAATACCAAGTAATATAGGAAATCCATGTGAACCAAGTTTTGAAGCTGTTAGGCTGCCACTAATAAATAATATCATTCCACCTACTGTACAAATAATACAGATAAGACCCAAAATAAGAAGAGATTTTCGTGAAGAGATTGTTTGATTAATATTATGAATTGATTGCTGAAATTCATCTTGTCTTATTATTCCATTTAAATGAATAGGATAAGTTGAATCAAATTCTGATTTCAAACATCCAGCTGTAACATAAAAACAAATGAGAATTTAATATTCATATAAATATATCTACTTACTCGTAACTAATGCTACTACAACTGCATTTGGATTTACAGGAGCAACGACAACCATTTGTTTTTTTTTCTATATAAATAAAATTAAAATGAATAAAAGCATTGCAATAGGAAAAGAAATTTATGAATAACATGGATTTGTTTTCTTTTCTCCGCTTCTATATATTTAATAGAGAAACACGTTTTTTTATACCAACAGAACAAGAAAAACTATGGAAACTACTGCTCGTCTTCTTGATAAAAGTGAAAGAGAACAACATTGAACGACAAGAAAAAGAAAGAACTGCTAAATAATCATATTTTCTATAAAAAGAAAAGAAAAGTAGAGCATTTATTTGCAGAATAGAAAAAAAAGAGATCGAGTTTTTCATAATAATGAACCTCACATAATGAAATATAAAATTATCATTTTTTCAAGCATGTATTTTGTAAATATGAATGTTTTTCATATGAAGAAATAAAAGCAAAAGAAATAACTGTGATTTCATATCTTACCTATTTTTAATAGTTATTATAGTTGGCGAAGAAGTGAGTTTATAACTTGAGTATGAGCATTTGTATGGCTCTAATCT
Source organism: Adineta steineri (assembly GCA_905250115.1). Lineage (NCBI taxonomy): Eukaryota > Metazoa > Rotifera > Eurotatoria > Adinetida > Adinetidae > Adineta > Adineta steineri. The sequence goes on from CAJNOI010002248.1 coordinate 2,005, forward strand.
ACACTCTCATCTTCAGAACATTGGTATTGATGGCTGGGAAAGTTTTCAAATTTTTCATTAACCCTCCGGTGATGTTTGCGAGCCCAAGAGACCCGCAACAGTAGTTTTTTGTTTTTTCTACTTTAAGATCTATGCAAATCGAAACGATCTTTTCGCTAATCGTTAATCTTCTAATGACACATAAGAACCATATAAAATTTCTTGCAAAACGATCAGCAGTGAAAAACTAGAGTGTAGATCCGTTTGGATCCCCTGGCAACATTCATGTTATATGGATGATTTTTATTCGTATTACGTACGCCATCTATAATTTCGAAGGTCTATTCATTGAAGATTGATTCGTTTGTTGCTGTCAGTAAGGAATAATATGTTTCTCTATCCTTATCTATCTATCGAAATATTTTCACTATTCTCTTAACTTTTGCTCACGATGATCGTAATCTTTTTTTTTTCTTGAAAAATCAGCATGTTACGTACACTAGAAGCGTATCAATGCATCAGTGACTGAAAAAAGATTATGACATAGACCTTGATCTATCTTATATAGTACATTACAGATGAAATTTCACGTTTTTCTTATGTATTAACGTGTGGGTTCACTTGGACCCACATACATCATTCGTGTGACAAAAAGCGAACATCACCGGAGGGTTAATCGACGGCGGATTAACTACCGATTATTATTGATGATAAAAACAAGATGTATAATCTAAACTATGAAGTTATACTCATGAATATATTTAATAAAACATAGATATTAAAAAAAATCGTATTATAAAATTGAGTAAAACGATACAAATTTTACGTTGTCAAAGGCATATTAGAAATAATATCATCCATCTTATTGATAATATCAGGTGTATTTAAATCTGTTAAATCATCTCCCTTTGTCATCCATAATACGAAATTATCTGCAAGAATTTCTTCCGGATGAATAATATAACCTGTATTATTTCCAATTTGATCATAGAAATTGCTCGCTTCTTTATATGATAAATATTCCAATGGTTCTAATGGTTGATAAGTAATATCATCTAAGATCAATGTTGTTGCAGTTAAATAATAAAAAAAATTCGTTGAAACTTTAGGATTAAATGGTCGAGATGCATGTAAAATTGGTGTACATTTATATATTTTCTCATTTTTATCATCTTCTTTTTTTAAATTAATATAATATTTCATTGGAATAGGTGCATCTGGATTTGTCATCTTTAATTCATTTAAACTAATTGGAAATTCAATATAATTTTCAATGGGTATTTTATGAAATCCTATACTTGCATATAATTCATCACGAATTATTGAATTCGTATTCCATTTACTCCACATATGAAATAATTCATGAATTAATATTTTATATACTTGTCCAGAAAGAATCATGTTTCGTGGAAGTATAATAAGATCTTGATTGCGACAATATGCAGCATCATTTTCATCTTTACCATTTGTCATAATAAGAAAAATTCGCGGTGGATATATTAATAATTGTAATTTATCTATACAATCTGTGTTAATATTATCAATACATGATGTTATAGATTGAATGGTTGCATCATTCCATGGTAATATTTGTTGTGCAACAAATTTTAAATAATCGTCTGTTGTTGCTGTAGGTGAATTTAATCGTGAATATAAATCAAAACTACTGAAATTATTGGTAAAATCATCGGGTCTTTGTATTTTTTCAATGGCTTGTTCACCAGAGATTAATTCAATAATAGATGAATTTGCATTTTTTAATCTTAACTCTGTGTTATTCATCTTAATAAATTAAAATTAGAAAATCTAAAAATTATACGAACATGAGAACAAATTCAACAGCTAGATTTACGAAATAATTGCAACATATTACTTATGATTTCGCTCTTTATTCTTAACACGTGTAATTGCACGACACCATTGAAAATATGAATGGTAAAGAAAAGAAAAAAATAATCCATATTTACATAAAATATATATATACAAAGAAAGAATCAACAAACGTTTTTATTTCGTTCTCGTTATAACGACGTATTTCATATGAGTCATTACATTCGTTTATTAAAAGTAAACAATAAAAACTAAATACTTCGTTATCCTGAAGTCGAAAAAAGGTTATTTTAAAACTACAGTTTGGATGTAGGTGTGAATTGGAACACAGAAAGCCACACCCTCATAACGACGCTTTGTAAAAATACAGGACGTCAATTTTGAATTAGATTTAAATACTTTTCGATAAGAACTGTTTTTATGTAAAACGTAGCTAATAGGTGAGACAGATTGAATGTCTCAGTCGCTTAATACATTGTATTGAAAAAAATATACCACAAGGTACAGCACGAAAAGCTTTACACTTGACAAAGAACAGCTTATTTAATAGATAAGATAAGAAAAAATAAATTCTTTTACCAAAAACAAAATATCGTGTTCCCACGATCGAAAATTACTTACTCAAAATTTAGTTTATTTTGTAAACACAAAAAAGTATAAATTGTAGAGCTTTTCAAGCTGCATCTATTGATATATTTTCTTTTTTAATACAATGTATTGACTAAGACATTTAATCTGTCAGTCTTTATAAAAATAAAAGTTCTTCAACCATTCAACAAGAAATTGATATAGCTCCGTAAAGACTCTTAGTATGCCCTAAGTACTTTGGTACAAAAAGAACTTGAATCTTCCATCCAAAATAAAAAAATTATAATTTATAAGATTAAATTTTCGCTTTTTAATGACATGAATAATTTATTTGATTCTTGAATATATATAGTTTTTTTTTCGTTTCATTGCGTTTTGTTTTGATAGATTTTTGAAGTATCTACGCGTATATAAAATATGAAGTTATTCTCTGGGCAATATATATATAGGAGAAATGCGTTCTTTGTACCCACATGTTTTATTGTTAGAATTCTGTAATTATAAGTCTTATGAATGATACTTAAAATGTCGCAATGTCTGTCCATGCAGCCGGTTGTTGCATTATAATGAAAAGTAATGGCTTTAATTACATGATAATGCAACAGCTGACTATATAAATGAGAACAAAAAAAAAGAAGAGAAAATTATAGTAAACCGAGAGAAAAAAGTAGTATTTTTTCAGAATAAAAATGTAACTTAATGAAAAGAATTGTCTAATATGATTTTTTTGATAAATGAATAACACATTACTCAATGTAACAATACTCTCACGTTCTATTGCATGTTACTTTTTTAAACAAACACAAGAAAGTAAGAAGGAATTACTTTCTATTCTTAGATTATTAGTTTTTTTTTATTTTACTAATAAGGTATATAGTTAATGAAAGATGAAAATTTTTCGAGAGTATTAACGATCATCTTTTGCTTTATTCTTTCATCCCACACGTGTTCATTGACCCTCATAGAAAAAAAAATAACGGAGAAGAAAGAACGAAAGAAAGAAATATTTATATGTGACTGAGTAAAAATAAAGAAAAGAAAAATGACGAAATAGATATGCATGACGGCACATACGATTTTAAAAGATAAACGATAACAGCGGGGTGTATTACTATTATATTTTGATAGATGAAAATATCAGTAAGATAAGATATTTTTTTTATTTATTGATATTTGTACAATAAATGAATATTCTATTCTTCCTCTACAAATATTTGTTTTTAATCTATCAAAAAAGTATATAGACAGACGAGGTGAATAAGTGTATCGATAATGAGGATATTATATTTTAGTATATATGATAGTAGAAGTAATTTAGTTTTTTTTTTAAAGATTGAATAAATTATGTCCATAGACACAAAAGAATTAACCTATATCAATTTTGATTGTAATTGGCAATGTTGTTATCAACAAACGACTGATCATGTCGATAATTTTATTAATATTTTGTTTTCAAATAATTCCGATGTTAATCATCTATGGTCATCAGTACGATTACCACATATTATTGAATCTTGTACAACACATGATAATTGTGATATTCATGGTTCACATGATTGGTGGTATCGAAAAGAATTCGATTGGATATTATCCGATCAACAACAAAAACATCAAGTTTATCTTTTATTTGAATCGAATTTAACTAAATTAAATATTAATGCGACAATATGGTTTAATGGAGAAAAAATTATTTCAAATTCATCATTATTACAACAAAATTCAATTGATTTAACAGATAAATTATTACGTTATACAGAGACAACAGAGAAAAATAAACATAACAATGTTTTAATTGTCCATTGTATAGATTCAAGTCTTTCTCTTCATGCTCGTCTTATTATACATGGTACAGTAATATGGGCTACAGGACAAGTCAAAACAAATGATGATTCAAGTTTAAAAATCGAAAAAGATACTCTTGATTATGCAGTACGTGCTAATGATGCAGATCAACGTATCGGTGTTGTATTTAATCAATCAGAAACTGATTTAGAATCTTCATCATTAACAGAACTTCCTGTCGAACCAATCAGTGATGAAACAGAAATCGAAGAGAATTCAAAAGATATATCAATACCTCGTCTTAATATTGTTATACTTATTGTTGGAACGCGTGGTGATGTTCAACCTTTTATTGCGTGAGTTTCATTGATGTTAAATTATTTTAATGTTTTTAAAGAGATTTTTTAACGATATAGATATATTTTGTATAATTTATTTCTTCTACAGTCTTGGTAAAGCACTTCTTGAATATGGTCATCGTGTTCGATTAGCTACACATGAAACATTTCGATCATTTGTTCGTGATAATGGTTTAGAATTTTATCCATTAGCTGGTGATCCGGCTGATTTAATGTCATTTATGGTAAAGAATGCAGGTATTATTCCATCGATGAGTAGTATTGTTGCAGGTGATATAGCGAAAAAACGACGTATTCTTGCTGAAATTCTTGCATCAACATGGCTTGCATGTACAGCTAATGATGATGAAACATCAATTCCATTTACAGCTGAAGCTATTATTGCTAATCCACCATCATTTGGTCATATACATTGTGCGGAAAAATTACAAATACCTTTACATATTATGTTTACTATGCCTTGGACACCTACAAGTGCTTTCCCACATCCATTATGTAATATTGATAGTTCAAGAGGACCGACAGGAAAAATTAATTTCTATTCATATTCTGTTGTTGAAATGCTTGTAAGTCTTATTTTTTTTGTAATTAGAATATCCAATGAAATATTTTATATTTTATAGACATGGTCAGGTATGCGTGGTATTGTTAATAGTTTTCGTAAGAAAATTTTAGGTCTATCTCCATTACATGCACAACAAGCTACAAATGCACTTATTGATGAACGTGTTCCACATACATATTGTTGGTCACCATCGCTTGTTGCAAGACCATCCGATTGGGAATCACATATTGATGTTTCAGGTTTTTTCTTTCTTGATCTTGGTAATACGTTTACCAATCCACCACAAGATTTACTTGATTTTCTTGGTATTAATAATGATGATTCTAATGATCCGAAATTACCATTACCGATTTATATTGGATTTGGTTCGATTACAGGACATGATTCTTGTCGTCTTCTTGAAGTTATTAAAGATGCTCTTAATAGAACTGGAAATCGAGCTGTATTATCTGGTTTTGAAACAGAAACGGATAGTTTACCTGATAATATTTTTAAAATTGGCAATGTACCACATGATTGGCTTTTTCAGCATGGTAAATTTAGTTAAAATATATATATATATTGTTTCTCATATTTTTTATTTAGTATCGGCTGTATGTCATCATGGTGGAGCAGGTACAACAGCAGCTGGTTTACGTGCTGGTAAACCAACAATAATCGTACCTTTTTTTTGGTGATCAATTCTTTTGGGGTAATATAATTGAAAAAAGTGGTGCTGGTCCTCGTCCATTACCTGGAAAATCAGTAACAGCTGCTGAATTAGCTGAAGCTTTTCAGTTTGTTCATTTACCAACAACACGAGAAGCTGCCGAACATATTCGTCAAACTATGGAAAAAGAAGATGGATGTCAAGCAGCTGTTCGTGCATTTCATTCTAATCTTCCTATAAATCGTATGCGTAGCGATCTTCAATCAACATTTACTGCTTGTTATTGTATAGATAATTTAAATCTTCAAATATCACGACCTGTTGCACATGCCCTTGTTGCAGCAGGTGCTATAGATGTATCACAACTTCGTTCTCATTATATTCGAAGATGGCAATTTAAACATGAGCATAAACGTCATAGATCAAGTAATAATACTTCTGAAAATATCACAAAACCACGTTCACATACAATGATTGATAATGATATGGGATCAAGATTAAGGAGTAGTACTATCAGTAATAATAATTCTACGACGAATACACATGATGATGCGAGTATTATTAATAGCTTTCACGAGAATGGAGACGATTCATCGATGTTATCTTCGTCAGTATATAGTAATATGACTAATGGATCTGATGGTTTCTCTTCATTAAATGATACTCACAGGTAAGAGATCATTTTCAAAAAAAACTTATAAGATTTTTTTTAATATAGTGAACTAAATGCAAAGCATGAACCAAGTGAAAATCATTCGAAAACAAGATTTAAAACATCTGTATATTCAGTATATCGTAATCGAAAACTTAGTCTCATTAATTATCTAAAACGATCAAGAATTGGTCATCAACAACCAAGTGAAAATAGTATTACAGCTGATGCATTGATTGCTACTACTGAATATGCAATGCAACCTGTAGTTTGTTCACTTTTCGCTCCGATGCCACAAGCAAAAGTCGAAACATCTGAAATAGATGAAACAAATTCTAAACCTAAAATATCTGATATTGTACCAGCAACATCATTGATCATACCTAATGGAGAAGAACATGAAGATGATGATGATGATGATGAAATTTCATCTAATATTAAAATTGCAGCAGAAGTCTCTGGTTTTCATCCAAAAATATGTCAACAGATTATTCAAGAATTTGAACAAATTAAAACAAAACAAACTAAAGTATTAACGAATTCATTCGATTCAAAACAACATCATAAGCATTTGCTTCATCTTCAACGACAACGAAGTCATTCGCTTTCTAATATAAATTAAAAATTTAGATTTAAACATTATTTTCTATTATTTTTTACTTTTTTTCTTATGAACATATATCTTTTTAGTATCAACGTTGTACTATTAATTTGTACAAATGTTCATTTTTATTTATTCTTAATAAATAAATAAAAACAATGTTCGACAAATATTATACTCTCGATCATTTAGATGGGTGTGGGTGCGGATGTACACTTTCCACTTTCGCGCATTAACAAATAAAAACGAAATGTAAAAGAATGATTATAGAGTTGTATCTCTGATAGTCGATAGTGGATGCGGTTGAATTTGAATATTTCGAAATAAATTTGTTCTATGACATAAGAAGAATAATTTTGCTTCTTGTCTAAATGAATTCGATGAAATAAAAAAAACGAAAAATGAACATGCAAATGACATATAAAATAAAAGTGTAACGATATTTGTAATTATATTTTCGATTATTCTTTGATTCGAAGTTTTTATTATTGTTGCAGAAAAAACTGTATATTCTGTAAATATTACATATGGTAATGTTGAACAAATTATTATCGGTATTTGTATAAGCATCATTTTTGTTAATTGTTTTTGAATTATTTCACGTTGACGTGTTATCTGTAGTTTATTTGTATTTCGATATGTCATTAAACCTGTTATTATTAGAATTGTACTTGGTAATAAACCAAGATAAATAGGTAATGAAACATATAATCGATAATTCATATGAGCTTGTGGTGAAATAACTGAACAAAATGTTAAACCTGTATATGGATTTTTTATTATGATACCGTAGATTAATTCCGGAAGTGAATGAATTAACCAAAATATAATTGTTAAAAAAAACTGCCCATCGCGAAAATGATAATCGACTTAAATTTCTATATTTTTCTTGTCGACAACTAATTAAGAATCGATCAATACTTGCTAAACATACACATGTTAATGACATAAAATAACCTGCTTGACTAAAAGCAACACGTGTTTTACACCAAATTAAATTTGTTG
>CAJNOI010002250.1:0-10013 GCA_905250115.1 Adineta steineri
ATAACGACATTGAATTAGTACGTCGTTTGCTAGATGAACATCCATTAGAAGATTTAGATCAAATGGAACTTAATGGCAGCACCGCTTTGCACGCTGCTTGCTATTATAAACATATTGATATTATTAAATTATTACTTGATAGAGGTTTTACTCGTTGTGTTTTAAATAAATATAATAATACACCTTTCGATGAAGGTCAAACTGAAGAAATTCAACAATTATTTATACGTCCTAAAACATCAAATCGATTCGGTGGTGGAGATTTATCAGATGAACAAGAAAAATTGAAATGGATTATTCTTGATGGAAATGAACAAAATATAATTCAAGATCGTATACCAGATACTTATCATGGTAATCGTTTGGAATATGGTATATTTCATGGTGATAAAATTCTACAACAATTAGGTACTACTATGCCTAAAATTGATGTTATTCAACGTCTTTTTCATCGAGCTATGAATGAAAAAGATTGTACACGTTTAATTCAAGCTTATACTGCTGAAACAGACTTTTATAATCGTATAAATAATTATTTAATCTCACAAAATAATCAAAAAAATGTCATATCTGAATTCGTAGATACAATTCATTTTAATCATCAATTGCATGAAAAATATTCATTTCAAGGAATATGTTATCGTACTATGAATATTACATCTGAGAATGATCTTGATATTTATAAAATTGAAACAAAAATTATGAATCAAACATTTATTTCAGCAACAAAAGATCGTCACTTTATTGAACAATACGCACATGAACGTAATAAAAATAACAAATATACAATTATTATTTCATTTGAAATTCGTCATCATAAAACTGCACTAGATATTGAATATTTATCCGAATTTTCACATGAAAAAGAAATATTAATTATGAATAATAGTATATTTAAAATAATGCATATTTCAACTAAAAATAATTTCAATATAGAAATAGAAGTACGTGAATCAAAATCAACACGAGTGAATAAAAAAGACAAACAAAATGGTATTTTAGGAATATTTCATTTTAAATAAATCTTCTTATGTAATCTATTGAAATACTAGCTATCAATTATATTTATTTTTTAATTACTTTAAACTATCATTTAATAATAAAAAGAAAAAATCACATAAAAATCACTATGATATGGAAAATATTATTAAACAGGTGAATCAACCATAACAGCTTCATTACAAACGGTAAAATAACCATGGTAATGTATTTCTTTAGGTGTTATATCAAAATGATAATGACCAGCTTGTCCATGATTACTAAAAAAATGCGAATGTTCGCAACGAAAGCCAGCATTATTGATATCTTCACTTAATATAACTGATAGACAATTTAACGGTGCATACATATCATAAAATTTTAACCATTGCTCAACTTGTTCTTTTGTTGTTAAATCTTCATTCAGGAAATCTGGCATTACATGTGCTTTTACTGTACCTTTTTCAATACGAAATATACCTCCAAGAGCTATGGGTTCTTTTGAATATTGTTTTAAACTACGTCGTATAACACTAATAAAATTATTTTCTTCTTCATGTTCATCACTTAAACGTTCATGTACATCAATTTCAATTACAATTGATGATTTTTTATGATCAATTGATGATATCATTAGATGTTGAAATGGACCACATGTTTTTGATTCATATAAATTTTGACATGGTTCATTTTTTTCTTCAGGTACAAGTGAACTATATGAACGTTGAGTAATAACTTTATTATATTGATCAAGTGTCATATTAACGACAAGTTCACCATTGATAAGAACTTGATTTTGATCAGCAGCACCAGGTCCAATAACAAGTGTTTGCTCGTTTTTAATATGTAATTGATCAAGTACACTGGAAATATCAAAACATATTGAATGGCCTTGTTTAAATTCAACATTTTTTGGACCACCTATTCATAATAGAAAAATATTAAAATTCTCGTTCTCTGAAATATAAAAACTTTACCTAATTGACAAAAAATTCCATTATTTCCAAGATTTGATGCAGCTAAATTCCAAGGTTCAGCTGATAAATCAATCTTATTTATTTCATCAGTTGGTACTAATCTTATTTTAACTTGTTTATAAACTTGTTTTAATTCATTCTCTATTGCTTGAATCATCGATTGTCCTTGATCATTTGGAACAGACAATGGATAATGTACAATACGATAATCTCGATCACTATATGTTTGTTTATGTTTAGCTAAATCTAATAAACGTTGATCACGCCATAATTTTTTATCATCTAAACCATTATCTTCAACCGAATATTTTGAACGAAAATATTTATCAACTTTTTCAACAGTTTCCTGTGACCAATCCGATGGAAAATTCATATCAGTTAAAACACGTTGCATTGATGAACCATATCGACTAAAATCTATTCAGATTTATTATATTATTTTTTTTTTCAAATTAAATAATAAATACGTTACAATCATTAATTCCTTTTGGTGCATTAAGGTCAATTGTTTGAAATGGTCCCATAAATGACCATCGACATGCTAATCCATGTGTTATTGCTCGATCAACATCTTCAGGTTCAACAATATCATCTTGAACTAATTGAAGAGCCGATGAAAGAATAGCATATTGAAGACGATTTACTACAAAACCATCAACTTCTTTCTTAAGTCGAATTGGTTCCATACCAAAAGAACGATATCGTTCAACTGCTAAATCAACAAATTCTTTATCTGTCCATGGTGCACCAACTATTTCAACAAGTGGAATTGTTGTTGGTGGATTTATTGGATGTCTACATAAATAAATAAATAAAATTCTTTTTCTCTCTCTCTCGAAATAATATCAATAACATACGCAACAATACAACGATTTCTTGTTTTCATTTGTTCAGTAAATTTCGATGGCATAATACATGATGATGAACTTGCAATTAAAGCATTTGATGGAACAATTTCATCTAATTGTAAAAATAATTTCGTTTTTATTGGCACATCTTCAGGTATACATTCTTGAACATGATCAATTCCTTGTTGGAATACTTCCTTTAATTTTTCTATTGTATCAATTGTTTGAATACGTATTAATATATCAGCTGGTGTTTGATTAAATAATAAATTGAAACGATGTAATTGTGCAAGTTGTAAACCTATTTCCACAATAGCTGCATCAAGCATAGATGAAGATGTATCATATAAAAAAACATCTTGTTTCGCTCGAGCGAAAATAACACTCCAACAACGACCAATAAGACCTGAACCAATAATAACTATACGCATATCTACATGAATAGAAAAAGAACACAACGAACATTACAAAATTCCATAAAGAAACTACTCTAGCAATATTTATTAATAAAAAGACACGAATACATATACAATATTATAAACTATAAAATTGTGCAGCATGACTAGATTGAGTTTCAATTTGTCCGATTTTAAATTGTAAACGATTAAGCCATTTAAGTAAAATAGCTGGATAAAAAAAATTACGATTGTATTATCAAATAAAAAACAAGAATTCTTTGATACATACCATACATAAATCGTAGATCGCCTTGTGTTTCTGATGATGGTTGATGATTTAAACATGTTTGAAGACGTACTTGTACATGAGCTGGTAATTGACTTTGATGTGTATATAAAACAGGTACCCACATTGCGAATAACTATTAAATTATAAAATTTATATTTTCTTTTTTTTTATATAAAATTAATTTACATTTGCTAATACAATGGAATTAATTTCTTGTAAGGCTTCGATTAAACTTAAAAAATGTAAATTAACCATTTCTGCAAGCTAAAATAGAATAAACCATTTAAAATAAAAATATTTTTATTGAAAAATAAAACAGAAAAAAAGAACAAAATACAGTGTATATAGATAAAGCTTTCATAAATAAGCACATGTGTATATTTATGACATCAAAAATACCTCGCGATGTTTGTTAGGACTTTCTTTATCCTGAAATTTACCATTGATTTTGTTTCATATCGAATTTTTTTTCGTTTTTTTTTATTCAAAAACTTCTTGTTGTTATAAGAAAAATGTTTTTTACGTACCACTTTTGAATGTGATAATAGATGAAGTATACCCGGTGTAATCCGAGCCCAAAAATCCATAATTGCAACAAGTGCTTCTGGATCATGTCCTCGATTAACTTGTTCACAATACATTGTCCATAACTTAATTATAATAACAAAAATAAGAAATTTTAAAAAAATACAAAAAAATTTATTTTACTTGACAAAGAATAAATGAATGAAAAAGTGATGACATATGAATAACGGATGTTTTCGATTGATCAGCAAAACCAGTTAAAATATATAAAATATAATCAGCAATTGATTGACTTGCATCGACAGGTATTGGATGACATATTATTGTTCCTTCATTTCTTGTTATTGCTGCATGTGTTAATGAACCAATCATTAACCATGAAAGAAATCGTATACGATCAATACAATCAACAAAATCTTTTGCTCTAAAATTAATGAGCAAAAAAAAAATATATTTTCTAATAAAAATAATTTAAATAATAACCCTTGTTGAACAGATGTTGGTGGATTATAAAGCCAAGGAAGAAAACGAACAATAGCTTTTGAATCTCGTTGTCCACCTTTTGTAAATTCTAAAGCAAGATATTGTGCAAGACCAGCTTTTAATTGTCCACCTAATGTATCTTCTGTTAAATTTGATAATTGTTGTTTTTCACTTTTTTCTTTCATTGTACTCTATTAAAATAGAAAAATATTAAATTTTGATATTTCATTTTTTTTCTCGAACTTTTATTTTTGTTATTGTATGAATATCAGCAATAAATGCGACGGTTTCATTAAGATAATGTTTCATACATTCAGCTCCATTTGTTGTTACCTATTTGAAATTAAAATAAAATTATGTAGGAGAATTTTTATGCTAGGATATAAATAAGGAAAAAAAAACATCACGGCACTGATATCACAAACGCACAACATTATGAGGATCATATGCACGAACGTCATCGCTGACAATTGCTGATGCATAAATCGTACCACCAGCATCAAGTAAAATTAACTAAATACATATGAAAAAAATGTTTTTTTTAAATAATAGAAAAAAACGACAATAATGTATGATTTACTTGTATCATTAAAAGTAAATTTCGATCAGGACATGGATATCGATGAAGCATAGCTTCAACAAGAACATTAACAATAGATCTTGGTAATAAAAATTTTTCTCGATCCTATAGAATAAAAAATTTTAACATCTTGAAAGTTTTCAAAATCATTTGTTTTTTTACTCGTGTAAATGTTCGATTACTTAATGAACATAATTCAATGATATGTTCTAATTGAAATGTACCATTTTGTAAAATAAATGTTAATAATTTTGAAAATGGATCAAGAACAGCTCGTACATTTGCTATATATGGAACTTTAAGTATATTCATCATAATACGAAGTACAGGTGTTAAATCATAATTAACTGGTGTATTTGATTTAATTGTTGTATAAATTCGTGTTAATTTATCGAATAAAACATCAAATTCATAAAATACTTGTGTCCATAAATTAATTGGTGAATCAATTGGAATATATTCCATAAATTGGGCGATATTACTAAGTAATATTGTACAAATATCAAGCGAAAGATTTTTTTGTTTATTCATATCCTAAATAAAAAAAAGATTTAAATTTGTTCATAAATGATTTCAAGAAAAATAAAAAATTACATTAAGAAGCCATCGAAGTGCAATAATTGAATTAAATTCTGGAAAATCATTCAATGATAAAGCAATTGTATGTAATAATTTATCATCTAGATAGATAAAATATAAGATTTGTTTTTTTAATTTGAAAAATTTGTCAAACCTCGAAAATGTTGTTGAAAAAATTGATAAGAAATATTATTTGCAGCTAATTGTTGAAATGTACAACGAATAAATTGTTGTGCAATACTTCGTGAATTTGCTGGTGCAACAACAGTTGAATTTTCTTGCCATGTATAGATATGAGATGCAGCAACACGTCCAATTGTTTCAATCATATCCATAAGTAATGGTGCTGCTATAGCTGGTTCACGATGAACAAGTGTTTCACATACAATTATACAATGACCAATACATTCTTCACTATAATATTCAATTGGTTGTCCACATTTATCACATTTAGGTACGTTTATAAATTGATTATGTAAATCTGTATCAGCGTATGGATTATCTAATTCATCATTTGCTGTTGTAGTTGTTGTTGTTGCACGTTTAGCACTTGATGATATTATACCTGCAGATTTAACATGAGCTTGTGATGATGATGTACGTGTTGGACGACTAAATAGATAGAAATAATATTAATATATATATATTAATTGAAAATAAATCTACTAACGTTAATGTTGGCGAACGAACATGTGTATCATCTTTATGTTTAGATTTTTTTCCATGATAACTTGGTTTTAATCTTCCACCAGCCGCTGTTCCACCCATACTAGCCAATGTTGATGATGATACTGATGTTGCTTTAGCAACTTTTGGTGGACTTTCTTCTATTAAAACAAAAAAATAAAAATTCTAGAATTTCTTTTTGATGATATATAATTATAAATTAACCTTTCATTCCAGTATTACTGCCAGGTTTAAGTAAAACAGTTTCAAGTTTACCACGTTCAGCTGAATAAACAACACGTGATAATTCTTTTACTCCTATAAATAATTGATTTATATCTGAATAATTTTATATGAATTAATATTACCTTTGCCACCTTTGATATCAATATCTGTTAATTTGTCAGTTGGAACTGTTGATGATAATGATGGTGCTACACCAGGTGATGTATTAATAGCAGCACTAGTTGTACCTGATGGTCCACTACTAGTAAAAAGACTTTTTAGAAATCCTGTATATGATCGACCAGATGAACCAATATTTTCTTCTGTTTGTCGAATTGTTAATGGTTCATCAAAACATTCAATTTCAGGTTTATATAATCTATTTAAAAAAGGTTTAATTAATCGAAAGAATATTATTTTCTATTTTTTTACTTTGGTTTAACTTTTTTCGGTGGTGATAATAATCTAAAACGTTTATGTTCAGCAATACTTGTTGATTCTGATTGTGTATCACCATCTAAATCATATCGAGCTGCTCCTAATTCATTTAATTCTATTTCACGTATATCATCAAATGGTCGTGATGATCCTCGTCTTGATCCAGCTACTTTCGGTGTAATTCTTCCACTAAGACCTCCTCCACCAGTAACACCAAATGGTGGTGTTTCACATTGATGATAATGACTAAGAATTGTATTCATTGCAATACGAGTTAAATGTTGAATTGTTACAGCAAATGTTGTATATTGATACTAAAAGATTTTATTAAATAAAATAATTTTCCTTTTTTTTCTTTTTACTTTATATAAAATAATAATAAGAATCATTAACCATGAATTACGTAAACTAGGATCAATACGTCCTAAAGTATTTGATGCTGCAATATGCTCATAGAATTGTATTGATGCATTTGAACATGTCGAAAATTGTAGAAATGATAGAAAAAATGGTAAAAGAACAGTTCCAAGACTGAAATTATAATCGAGAACTTTGGGTAAATTGGATACAAATGCATGAAAAACTGAACTTCGACTAGAAACAAAACAAAAGAAAATATGATATATATATTTATAATCAATAGAATACAAACCGAATTTTGCTTGGTAAATTAATAAATGTTCGATTTGTTTGATTATAACCAAGTAAAGAACAAAGATGTCGAATAACAACATTCTAAAAAAAATCAAATAATTAAAAATCATTAAAATATTTGCTTTTACTTGTTGTTTGAGCATAATTCGATCATCATTAACTTGATTTTGATCATCTTTCATCATAAACTAAAGATAGAAAAAATTCTTTTTATTTTTATCAAATCAGTTTCGAAAAAAAATCTTTACTTTCATAAGTAAATTAACTAATAATTGTAATGTTGATCTATCACTATTTTCTGTCTCAGGTGAAAGAAAACTTCCAATAGAATCTGTCTCAACTTTATCGCTCGTGACATTTGTTTGACGTGGAACTGTTGTTGTTGTACGTCGTTGATGTGATGGAACACGTATTGATGATGATATAGGTTTAATTGAATCTGTTTTTGCCATTGCAAAACGTATTTGATTTAATTTTCGTATAAAATGTTCGCTTTCCGTATTAAACCCACCAATACTTTGTGGACTTATTAATTCGCCAGATTCTTCCATACTTATTTGTGATTCAATTGATAATGTATCAAAACGATTAAGAAAAAATTCCCAACTTAAAATTTTTATTGTTGAATTATTACGTAATAAAATTGTATAAAGTTTTGATAAACGATGTAAAATTATTGAACGATCATTTATAACAGTATCAAATTGAAATTCAAGTGCACACATAACTGTTTTAAATGATGCATCACCTAATGTTTCTAACGAACACATAGCTTTTTGACTAACGGTTGGTTCAACATCTTCAATTGATGTTATTAAATTAAGAAATGCATATGCAAGTACAGAAAGAACATTATAATTATTTTTTATTAATTTTGGTTTAAGTAAAGAATAAAGTGCGATAACACGTGTACCTTAAATTATAGATATATATATGCGGAAGATTATAGAGAGGGTGTTTATTTACCAGCTGATGAACGAACTTTCCAATGTGCACTTGAAAAATCTCGTTCAAGTATATTCCATAAAGCTGTTTTACCAGGTTCATAATTAAGTGCATGAAGAAGTAAAGGTACACAACATTCATTTAAATGACCATGTCCTAATGCAAAAATTTTCCAAATACTAAAAACACAAAAAGAAGTTTTAGATGCTTAATAATTAAATTAATTTACTGTGGAACAAGTAATTTTTCGAGACAATAAGAAAGAAAACCTCGATTATCTTTAGCTGCTGTTTCTAAACATTCATCATTTAATATTAATAGTTTTAAACAACATAATAAATAATAAAGTGCATCTATATCAATAATTCGATCTAATTCCTAAAATAAAAGAAAACATTTGTTACTTTTCTATATAATATTTTCGTTTTTTTCTTACTTTAAGTACAGAATAAAAGAATTGTAAATGAATATGAAGTGTATTAAGTTTAAAATAGAAAACACCCTGTGATGTTATCCATATTCCAGCATCCGGATTATTTTCAACTTTCAGTTCAGGTGTTGTTGACGCTGCTGCTACTGCAGCTGCTGGTACTGGAGCTATTGTATTCATATTTGCTGGAACTTCTTCTTCATTATTCAATGATAAAGATGATGATGTACTTTGATTATCACCACCCGATGACATTTCAATAGCTAGAAAGAAGAAATTCTCAAGTAAATGATATATCAGTCTATATTCTCTTACTAAATTTTGGTTTACTAGATGATCTAGCTGATTGAAGTAATGTTTGTTGTTGCTGTTGTTGTAATAATTGTTGTTGTTGTTTTAATTGTTGTTGTTTAAGTTCATTTATATTTGGTAATTCAAGTTCAGGTAATTTAATTTCATCACGTGGTGAAATATATTTCAAAATATCTTGTGCTATTGAAAACCATAAAATATATTCTTCACAAAATGAACATTGACTTGCTGATGTTCGACAACGATGACGACGTGTCCATGGTAATATTAATTGTTTATTCATTAAAGATAAAATTTCTTTTGATAATGGATTATACATTCCTTGATGTTGTGGTGATTGTTGAAGTTCCATCTGAATAATAAAAAAAAATAGAATTAAAAATAACAAAACAGAAAAAAAAAAATCTTACTTGTTTCAAAGCCATATCAACCATCATAATACAACATGTTGAATTTGTTTCACTTTCATTAATAATAAATTCTTCTTCTTCTTCTTTTATAATTGATACCATTTCTTGTCCAGTCATTTGTTGTAACATCAATTGATGACGATGTGCACGATAAGTTTCATATGTATCAAAAACAAGAAATTTATTTGTTGATGATGATGATGAAACTGTTGTTAAACCAGCCATACCACTTGTAGGATTAGTAACATTTCCATCATCTTGTGATAACATCATTAA
>CAJNOI010002251.1:0-10010 GCA_905250115.1 Adineta steineri
ACTCGTTTTTTACAACAAAAAGCTGCTCCAGGTCTGACTGTAGACCAATTTATTAATGAACTTGATATATTACTTCAAAATTTGCATGGTAATCCAATTAGAAATCGTATTTCAGAATTCACTACATTTAATAAAAAGAAGAAAAATTATTATCGTTTGGTAAAAAGATTAAAATATAAATTCCATTTATCAAATATTATTTTACAAAAAACCGACAAGTCTAAAGTTTTTCACCTTGGGAAGATGCGAGATTATCAATTAAGATCTGAACAATATATGGATAAAACTGGAGCGTTTAAATGTTTAGGAACCAATGATCCATTACCCGATCTTGTCGAACGTACCAATAAATATTTGGTGAACATGAGATTATTACATCGTATAAACCAAAAATAATATGAAAAATTATGTGTAAAACCTGATAAATTTGAACTGGCTCATTTGTGTTATTTACCGAAAGCACACAAACCCGGTACACCCTTAAAACCAATAGCTGCTGTATATCTTCGAAATAAAGAATCTATTAAATTGCATTTTTCAGTATTGTTTATGGCGGAAATAGTTTGCCTAATCTTGATGATAATTTTTGTTTATCAAATATTAATACTTCATCAACAAAATAATACTGAATCGATTAATCAACATCATGAACCTGTCGTTAGTTTATTAAAAAACATTACATCTGATGAAACTAATTGTTATTATCGTATAAAGTCATACATGGGTCCGGGTCATTTCTCCGACAATCACTTCACCGATACGACTTCACCGACCGATTGTTTCATCGACTAATTGTTTCACCGACAGCGTACCTTTTGACACCCCAGTTAACTTATACATAGGCTACTAAGTCCAGTATTCTAGGACACAATGTAGGTGTGAGTATATACTCATTCCATAACACACCCACACCTTCACCCACACCCACACCCACACCCTCACCCTCACCCTCACCCTCACCCTCATCCACACCCACACCCTACACTGCCCTGATGAGTGTTATAAGATTTTGATCAATAAATAACACAAAACGCGTTGGCAAAATATCCTCAGTGCATTTTATATTATATATATATTTTTTGCATAGAATGACTCGATTTTACAAAGAAAATTTCAATCAATTGCTGAATAAACAAGAATTGAGAAAAAGCAGACTAGACTTATCATTCGACAGGTCAATCTGTTTATTAATTACCCGAAATAGTTAAATAACTATTCAAGCACTTTATCAGATACAAAAGCAATTACTGAAATGTATTGCAAGATTCTGTCAAGTCTAAATTTGAGTATATTGGAGCATTGTTAATCTTTTAAAAATCTATAAATGTTCAATTGTTAGATTATTTATTTTGTGCATCTTGAGGGTGAGTGGGGGTGGGGTAGGTATAGGTGTGGTGGTGGATACAATATCAATATACAATACCCTCACCCACATCCACATCCACACCCTTCAATATGATTGGCATGTGTCACGATTGATGATACAGCTGACCCCGTTGATTCACCATTTAAAAAAATTGGTTTTAAATACGTAAATGAAAAAAGCTTTTCTGTTTTAGTAATTGCTTTATCCGCTTGTTTAAACGCATTAGTTTTACCACTTCCTTCAAAATAAAACAGTAAGAGAAAAAACCAAAAACAACATGTAATGGAAAAAACATTTTGGTGGACAGTAGTTCATTTCAAAATATCATACTCATAAATATGAATCAACCTGATACGAGATATTTTTTAGAGATATTACGCAATTCAATTTAAAGAGAAAACAACTGAGTATCAACACATTGATAATCATATTTTGGAAGAGTAAGAGAAATTATCTTTGAATCAATATTTCCATGTCTGACACATGAATCAATACTCAATTAATCTGTTTTTGAAAAATAGAAAGTATTTTTTTTTGAAGCAAAAACATTCGTTTAAGTACCAAAACAATGCGTAATTTCTATAAAAATTTTCTGATCGATTATATCATATAAATCTCAATTGTATTCGAAACTCATCTACCGCTTATATATTGCTATTATTTGTAATATAACACACTTGGTAAATATCTTTAATACTTCTACGAATAGTCAATGTCTACAAAAATATTATGATAAACTCGCATGGTCCATTTTTATATTAAAAAGATTTTTATGTAAAAAACAATCGTTTATAAATATCTCTTGTCTTGTATAATAACGAATGTTAAACTGATAACGACATATCTATATGTTATTCATTTATGTTTTATTTTTCTCACTCGAGTCGTGATCTATTTCTATATCTTACACTACGAAGTATGTAACATATTTATTTAAACTTCTACACTTTTCTCTACGAATAAAAAATAGCAGTGTACTAAGCAATCTCTAATAAATTAAATTCTATATTTCCTAATAAATTTTCTTTCGCGTATTATTTGAACATACCGCTAGGTCCCAGTAATCACAAATATAATTTTACAGAAAGTGGATCAGAAGAAGTATAATGGATATAATAGGAACCCTTTGAGAAGTGAGACATCATGCTTAAAGATAAAAAGAAAAATAAGCATGGTTCATAGTTATACATATCCTTGTAAGTTTTGAATAATCGTATTTGCTGTGGGTTCAAAAAATCGCACATTTCAATGTTCATCTGAGATGCTAATGTTATATTTGTCAAGATCATTTCAGAAATTGATTTGTCATCAATAATAGAAGAACGTGTTGACATATTGAATTATGAAAATAAGATAAGCACTTGTATCTATAATCTTAATATAAAAAAGAAATATTTTACATTGATAAACAATGTAAAGTTCGTTATCATAAACAAGAAAAATTAGAAAAGATTTTTTGTTTTTCTTAAATTTAGTACAACTAGTTGTATGATGTTTACTTAGCTATTTCAGTACTTGATTGACACCTATTTGATTCTGACGTTAAAAGTTAATATTTCTACTATACATAGTTAGAATAAAAATGAACCGTTTTAAATAGCAGCAAAAACAATCGACATATATCATCTACTGAATACTTCTAGAGATCGTAGTATATCATATTATGTGAATAAAGATAATAACATGCGTTGCAAAAGAAATGGAAATAAATGTCGAGGTATATTTCGAGGGAACGGAAATGTGATAGAACGAAAGTTTGGTGGTCCGTTGATAGCTCGTTCTTTTCTCTTTCGAATGATATATAACTCGCCGTTACTGTTGTTTCATTAACAAAATGACACGAGACGAAAGAGAAGCTCTATCACAACGTGTTTGCAACTTCTATACTGACTCTTCAAATAATTCCGTAAAAACTACGGTAAACTATTTCAAAAAACAAAATATTCCGCAAACAACGATTTATAATATATTACGGAAGTATCGTCAACATGGAACCACGAAATATCTACCAAAAAGTGGTCGACCGTGCAAGATTTCAGACAAGCAATTGAATAGGCTCGTTAAATCTGTAAATAATCGATGTGGTGTTAGTCAACGAAAATTAGGACGACGGTTTAAGGTACATTATTCAACTATTTCACGTACCTTAAAAAGAAGAACATCAATCGTTATCAGAAAACGTCGAAAAGCTCCGAAAATGGACAACGAAGACCAAGAAAACAGAGCAAGAAAAAATTGTGGAAAAATGTATCGCAAATTGTTAAGTGGTTGTGATGTAATTTTAGATGATGAAAAATACTTTAAATTAAGTGGTAATGATGTTGGTGGCAATGGTTATTACTATTCGACGGATTCTGCCACAACTCCTTCAAACATTAAATTTCAAAAGAAAAAAAAATTTGAACCAAAATTGATGATTTGGATGGCTATGTCCTCGAAAGGGGTTTCTGGTGTGTACATCCACAAGAGTAAGCAAGCTGTTCGTCAAACCACATATTTAGAAGAGTGTATTAACAAAAGACTAATTCCTTTTATCGAAAACTATCATCAGGATGGAAATTATATTTTCTGGCCCGATTTAGCAAGTGCTCATTACTCAAATGTTGTGAAGGAACGTTTGAACGAGAAAAACGTACCATTCGTTCCTCGTCCGGATAATCCTCCAAACGTCCCACAAGCTCGTTCAATTGAAACTGTTTGGGCTCTACTCGAACGAAAGGTGTATGCAAATAATTGGGAAGCAAAAGATTTGGATACATTGGCTCGAAGGATCGAACTAAAGGCAAAAGAACTTGATAAAAAAATGTTGCAAGCTATGGTTGAAGGTGTTCGAAGAAAGCTTCGGGCTATGTGGTGGGACGGATTATATTCAGTTTGTTAAATGTAGTTTTTTGTAGTGTTTTTCATGCTCTTTCTAATAAAAAAAGAAAAAGCTTTGTAGCTCGTAAAATGGCTGAACGGTGAAGCTCGACATTTATTTCCATTTCTTTTGCAACGCATGTTACAACAAGTGACATATATTGCAACACAAAGAGAAATCTTATGTGATGTCCTCGATCAATTACTTTACATATGTTGTTCTCATCTCTTTCCTTTCTGTTCTTTATATATATATATATGTACTTCATCATATGATATATATCTTCTCTTTCATTTTTATTCATCTGCTCTTCGCATTATATCCTTGTTCAGCTGTTTCTGTCTGTTTTCTTATACAAATGTTTTATTACTAAGATAATAACGTGCATCAGTAATTTGTGAAAACACGATTCGAAAAACCTTCAAAGTTTTGAAATTTCTAAGAATTCAAACTTTCATTCACAAAGGTTGATTCAATTCACTCTTCTATTATATTTTGTGTTACATGTGAATTTCTACCAGAAATTAATATGAATATGATATAACGTGATCATTCAATTACGCACATTGTTTTTGAATTGATTTTATATAAATGCACTGATATTTAAATAAAAGATATAACGTCACGTGTTTGTAATCACTTGTACTTCACGAATATACGATTTGACTGTTTTGATTGCAACCCTATTTTAGTCGGTTTTATTTAAGTGCATATGATGGATGTTTGCCAAATCAATCACATACATTAAATATTTAGTCATTTAATCGTACATAGGCACATGTAACTAATATTTCCTATTAATCACTTTTTGGTTTGTAGCACCATTTATTTCTTCAGAACTAAACTACTTATAACCATAACAACGAGTCACCAATACAAGTAATATCGACATTGATCAAAACGTTTGCTTTGTCACGAAAGCAGTATATATTAAGACCGACAGTACTACCATTTTGAGGGTGGGGTGTGATTGTGGGTGTAAACGTGGATGTGGGTGTAGATGTGGATACAATATCAATAAAAATACTCATGCCTACACCCGCACCCTCAAGATGTGGGTGTTAATTGTAGTGAGATTAATCTGTCGATTTCTCATCTACCCACATCCACATCGAAACTCTGTTTTTACTACACTCATACTGGCATCTACTCTATCACACACAACCTATATTTAATACAAAAATAACATTAAGATAAAGGTATATGACGTGAGAAAATTTAGAAGCAAAGCATAATTTTGCGTTATCACTCTTACATGTAAAATTTATTATAGATAGATAAGAGTATAGAAGCAGCTATAGCGTTGAAGGTAAAATAGTATTTTATCTTTCGTAACTTCTCTGTGAATGACAGACGAATATTAAATAGTATCGAACAAAAGATAATTCTGTTTCGAGTTTAAATTTTTTGTAAAACATAATATGCATATAAATGCGAGCTTTAGTGAGTATACAACTGAGACTATTGAAAGACACAAATGGTGGCATCATCGTCGAGTTAAAATTATCTTCATCTCGTTGATCATTGTAGCGATTTTTGCAGTTATCCTCTTTCTACTATTAAAATTTGTTATTCTTGTTCCAACAAAGGCAGAAAACACCACTATATCACCCTCATTACCAACGGTAATAAGTACACTAACAACAACCACATCGACACTACCACAGACAACATCAACGACAACCCAGAAGCCAGGTAAGTGTTAGAGTAACGCTCCTTAAATACTAATCTTAAATGAGGTATGTGTAGTTGTTTTTCATGAAATGTGTATGAGTGTGGAGTATTTTGTTCCTCTTGTATTCACTGTCATATACCTACAGCCACACTCTCTTTTTATATTTTTCTCGATATCTATCTATCTTTAGAAGTTATCTGTCAATCACCGTTTGGTCCAAGTAACATTTTATACACTGACGGTAGTCCAGAATTTGTGGCAGCGTGGGATTTCGACAATAATGGCAAACCGGATCTAATAGTGATCAACGCTGATCAGACCAGTATCAATGTACTTCTTAGCAACGAAGATGGAAGTTTTCAAAATCAAATGACGTATACAGTTGGATCGGATCCATCCGATGCTACAGTAGGTGATCTCAACAATGATAGGAAATTGGATCTAGTAGTGCTCAATTCTAAGGACAATAGCATCAGCGTACTGCTTAATAACGGAGACGGAAAATTTCAAGATCAAATGACTCATACAGTTGGACGTTTTCCAGAGTCTATTGCTCTAGGTGATCTCAATAATGATAATAAGCTAGATCTGGTAGTGACCCATTCTTTTGAAAACACCATACTCGTGCTGTTTGGTAACGGAGATGGAACTTTTTCGAATGAGACTACTTATAAAATTGATTCCCGTACGATGTTTGTTGCCGTTGGCGATTTTAATAATGATGGTAAACTAGACCTAGCAATGGACAACTATGATAATGGTAGAATCACCGTAATGCTCGGAAATGGGAATGGAACTTTCCAGGCTCCAGTTACGTATATAGTTGGCTCTCGTCCAACATCGTTCGAAGTAGCTGATTTCAACAATGATAGTAAGCTGGATTTAGCAGTGATCGACCAAGAGGACAACACTATAAGCGTGCTACTTGGTAACGGAGACGGGACGTTCCGAAATCATACAACATATTCCACTGGTGCCAGTCCAACATTTATTATAGTTGGAGATTTCAATAATGATAGTAAGCTAGATCTAATAGTGACCAACTATGATAGTACAAGCATAAGCATATTTCTTGCTAATGGGAATGGTACTTTTCAAAATCAAATTACGTATCATCTTGGGTTCAGGCCTTTTTCAATCACGACTGCCGATTTCAATAATGACAACAGACTCGATTTAGCTGTGGCCAGCAAAGATGGCAGCGTTATCAACTTGATATTTGCCAATGGACATGATACGCTTTGGAATCAAATTAACTATGCAGTTGGCTCTTTCCCACTCTATCTAGTCGTAGGTGATTTTAACAATAACACTAAATTGGATCTAGCAGTGACAGATGCGCAGAGTAACGCCATCAGCGTATTACTTGCCGATGGACATCGGACGTTTCAAAAAGAAACAACATATTCGACTGGCACCCGTCCAACATCAATCATAGTCAATGATTTCAACAATGATAGTAAATTGGATCTAGTAGTGGCCAATGGCGGTGACAACAACATAGGCATATTTCTCGGGAATGGAAATGGAACTTTCGAACATGAAATTACGTATGCAGCTGGCACTAGTCCATTATCAGTCCGAACCGCCGATTTCAATAATGATAGTAAACTAGATCTAGTAGTGACTAACGATGAAGAAAACGCCATAAGCATGCTTTTTGGAAACGGCAACGGGACTTTTAAAAATCAAATTAAGTATATACTTGGTTCTCATGCATATGGTTCCACAGTAGCCGATCTCAACAATGATAGGAAACCGGACCTGGTAGTGGGCAACTTTTTTGATGGCACCATAAGCGTTTTGCTCGGAAAGGGGGATGGATCTTTTGGAAATCAAACTACGTATACAGTCGGCGCCCTGCCACTTATTATTGTATCAGCTGATCTCAATAATGATAGCAAACTAGATCTAATAGTGAGCAACTCTGATGACAACACCATAAGCATACTGCATGGTAATGGAAACGGAACTTTTCAAAACCAAATTACGCATACAGTCGGTTCTCATCCCTACGGTATAGCAGTCGCCGATTTCAACAATGATGGTAAGCTGGATTTAGCGGTCGTCAACGCACGTGACAATACTATCACCGTGATGCTTAATGATGAAGATGAAACTTTTCAGAATCAAATCACGTATATGGCTGGTTCCGGTCCATCCAATATCGTAGCAGCTGATATCGACAACGATGCGAAACCGGATTTAGTAGTGGTGAACAGCGGAGAGCAAAGCGTCACTATTATTTGGAATCTATGCCCGTAGTATATATTCTGTTTTATAACTTTGAGCAAGACATTTTTTAACCTGTTTACATTCAGACAAACTTTATAAAAAATTAATTTTTTTCGTAAAAAACGCTTTTTTTTATTAAAAAGAACTAACCTCAGATTTAACAATATCAATATATAATACCCATACCCACATTCTCTCTTGTTTCTTTGTAATTATATTACTAGCATCAAAACATTCTGATATGGTATGAGAAATTTCCTTTACATAGAATTTTAAAAAAATAATCAGATTTATTGGTTATGTTCCTTTAATTTTATCACTGTTCTTTTAATAGAATGCTGTGAGATGAAATTACTTGAATGTTTTTTTAAATTATTTCTCCATGCTGAGAAAATATTTTATAGAGACAAAAGCGTCATTGATGATACATTACTATACTAAAACTAAGATTAGATATCTGTTGTAGTCCAGCGGGCTGAGACGACTGCTAGGATAGCAGGAGATGTGTGGTTCGAGTCCGATGGAGGGATTATATTTTTGTCATGTTTTTTGGTGATTTGTAAAACAATTAGTAAAATTTGAATTCAATTATTGCTAAGAAGTAGGCACGATGCGAAAATAATAAAGTGAAAGAAATAATTAATAAGCCATATCGGCCAACAAATTTTATTAAAGAAAATAAAAAAGTTGGGGAAGGGAGAAGATATCCAGATAAAAGATATATTAGAAAGAGGTATTATACATCTATATGACAAAGTATTCATCGAGGCTAATAAAAGAAACAGAATGGAAAAGAAATTACATAACAATATAATACATGATATCTAACAGATTACTATTTCAAACGAGGGTATATGTTTACATCTTTCTATACTATAAATACACGGTTAATTTCAGCATAAAGCATCAGTTAACACTAAATACATCTTTACCATAATCATTTATGTAAGTTTTAAGTTTTTTTCTATTTTTTTTCTTCTAGATTCTGATGAAGTCAAACTATAGCTTGAGAGAAACTGGTCAATAAAGCTGTACAAAAAAATTACATTTTACATATTCTGTCATAAACGTAAGCTCAAAAAAAAATATAAAAATTCATTATTTTTTTGTTTTGTTTTAGACCAAAATTTGTGAATTAAGAAGACCATTACGATGGCAGAAACAAGAGAAAAACGTTGCGCTGGCCAACACTTTCTTCATATTATTAGTACCAACGATGCTATTAGATTATATGATATTATCGTCGAAAAGGATAATCATATTAAATTTATTATTTCTGAACACATTAAGCCAAGATTATCAAAACAACAAATTGAAATTATGACTGGTACCAAACCACATGACGGTAAATTTATTTTATTATTATTATTATCATAATAATAATTTTGTCTTTATAGGTCCGTACTTTGCTGAATGGTTATCCTGCTTTGGTAGTGAAACAGATATCTTATCACCATATCGTCAACCTTTATCTATCTCTCGCAACACCACAACCTACACTGACTTCCAACGCCAAATTAATAAAACATGCAAAAAATTTGAGACATGTAACATCGCTTTTATGAAGTACCACGTGGCTCTTCGATCAAAGGAAGAAGATCTTCCAGTATTGTCGACAGGACGAGGATCAATGCAAGGTAAAATAAAAAAATTTTCTGTAATTTATCTTTTATTTATTTGTGTCTGTTTTAGCCTCACATTTATGTGATTCAATGCATTGTATACTCAAAGAACACATCGTCGTGGAGTCAAATGAAGTTAATCAAAGTCGAAAAGATTGTAGAGGAATTACACTATCAATAATTCCAGCAACAACAACATCACCATCACATATTGACATAGCTACACCATGTCGACACGGCGTAAATTATAAG
>CAJNOI010002252.1:0-10007 GCA_905250115.1 Adineta steineri
AAAAAAAAAACTCTTCAACTGTTTAGACTTATAACTATTGTCTCATGAGATACGATGGCTGTAAAATTAAATTATTATAATGAATGATCTTTTCTCATGAGTTCATGAAAAACGTTGATGGATAATAAATTCGAACAATAACTCACAACACAGGCAGACATGATCTTCAAAAAAAACGCGTTCAAACAGTGTATATACGGCGCTTTAACGGTAGACCATTGTAAAAACGCCGTTTTCATCAATTCTTAACGCGTTTCTACGAAATTTTTTGGAAAGTGTTCCACTGCGTTAATCACGGTAGACAAAATTAACGGAGATAAAAATCGTATAAATGTGCGCTTTTCCGGATTTGATTTTCATTAAAATTTAAAAATTTCTACACGTATTTCTCCGTTTTTTTTGTGTTTTGTTTGTCTGGAAAGTACTGAAGACCTGAAGAATGAAATATTTTCATGCACTGTATATAATCTATAGAAGCGGAGAAGTTAGGAATAACAATATTCTTATAGGTCTTTACGTTCATTAAAAGTTCTTTTGAAATTGCTGCAAATTTTTGACGAACTATAATAGTTTCACCTCAAGATCGATGACAGCGGATGCAATTAATTTCCACTAAACATTTGATTATATATAAATGAATAAAAAACCAAACCAGGAAAGTAAATATGACAGATCAGTCGATCATTAGTCTATTCTATTTATAATGTCTTTAATCATTAGATTCCTTTTGTTTCATCTACCATAAAATACATATGAATTTGATAGAAAGAATATAAACGATTGAAAGTGCTATTAATGCAGCTTTAATGCACACACTATTCATATATATAAGTATATAATATAGTAGCTGGTACAAATTATTCATGCAACATTGATGATGAGTCTTGCTTGAAGCTGTCTTATTAAAACATTCCAGGTTTTTCTTTTTTTATACTAAATTTATTTACGCATCTCCTAAAGGATTTTGAAGTATGATAATAACAATTTTGTTTAATACCTCGATTTTTCCTACTTTTTAACATTCAGGTAAATTAATCTAATAGAATCTTATAAGATTCAACATGCAATAGAGAAGCTAATGCTTTAGTTCTAATTACTACTTATTTAATTAGTGTTGATATACAATATTACGATTTAATTTTATGGACCGTTAGATCCTGATCGAATCATTATTAAGTCTCTCTGTCGAATTTAATCATCTGAGCATTATGTGATATACGAGCTCTTTTTTTTGTCTTTAAAATGACAATTATTCAGCGCCATCTATCGGAAACTAAACTGGCATTTATTTTCAATTAAAAATTATTTAATTTATTTTCTTTGATCATTTCTAATAGAAACTAAATTAAAATAGAATAAAATTATTTCATCTAGCTCTTATTTATATTTTTTCATTGGTTGTATAAAAACAGCCATAGAAATACTGTACCTAATTGATTATTCATCTTTCTTAAGGCAATAATCTACATGCATACTAGAGACATACTCGGATCGGATCGAAAAGAAAACAAATTTTTTAATATTTTCCTGTTCCTATTGTTTGAGTTCCATAAATTTCTGTTCGTTTTTCTTCATAATACATACATTTTAGAATAAATATCAATGGAAGGACATAAAATAAAAACCAAATCAAAATTCAAAGTACGCCATCAAAAACATAAAGTATTTCGTGCCAATGATCCATTACTTTCTGTACTTATGTGGGGTGTTAATTTCACCGTACGTATATATATATATTTAAAAATAAAATCATCGAAAAAAAATTAATTTTATTCAGATTCATGAATTGGAAAATGTCAATATTCCAGTTATGCTTTTACCTGAACATTTCAAAGCGAATGTAAAAATTCGTATTGACAATCAGAATTTTAATAAGTACGTAGATAACAAAAAATTTTAATATATGTTGTAAATCACCATTCTATTTTTATCTTTGATAAATACATTCCGAAAGGAAGGATAATTTTCTCATTATGAAATTATATAGATATATAAATACATCAAAGATATAATTAAAAAATTGAAATTTTAAAAGTGGGAGGGGATAAAATTTTGCCAGAAAGTGCTGTTATATAATTTTCTGACACACAACGAATTTTGCCTGAAAAAAGTGTTTTTGGCAAAAAAATGGTGAAAAGAGCATAAAAAATAAAGTTTTTATCCAAGTGTACAGCAGAAAGACAAATAGGTTCTCGAATTTTGGGGCGGGCTAGACCCCTCCTCAGCCCTTGTTTTCATAAATGGAAAAATATCTTTGTACTTTGGAATGTGAACTATGTTAGTTAGTCATAAGCATCAATTTAGTTTTTATACAAATTAAATGATTTTTGTTTTTTTTAATTAGGGAAGTTATGCCAAGTCATTTTAAAGTAAAAGAATATTGTCCACTTGTATTTCGAGCTTTTCGAGAATATTGGAAAGTACATGATAATAGTTTTCGAGTAAGTTAATTTATTTGATATTTCTTTTTATATAACAAAAAAAATAAATTTATTTATTAGGATTCTCTTACAGAACCACCTATACCTTTAAATGAATCAATTAAATCAAATATAACATATTATCAATCATATGATCGTCGTTTTGTTCTTAAATGTATTTCAAAAGAAGATGTCGAACAAATTCATAATATTTTACCAGAATATCATAGGGTATGTATTTTAATTCGATATGAGATCAGTATTTTATCTAGATTTTTTCTTTCGAGAGTGCGATACCGATTTCCGGGAGGGCGAAAACCTAATTTCTGGAAGAAAAATACACAGTATAAGCACAAAAATTGCAATTTTAGGGAGGGCGCCGCCATCCTTGCCCTCCCTCTAGATAAATCACTGTATGAGATGAACAAAACATTACGACCTAAAGATTTATAGGAAATCCCCAACTGCTATTTAATCAATTATGATTCACTCGAAATTAAAAAAAAATCTATATTTTACTTAGTTGGACTAAAAAACAAAGCATTCAATTTTTTGAACAATAAATATTTAATCTTGTTGTCGTCTTCTATCTTAACTAATTAATACAATGCATTTATCAAAATTCATATAGAAACAGGAAAAGACATGTAATTACATCCGCCTTCTTTTGTTTCTTTTTAGCGAACCAAATATGATTTAACCATATAAACTCTTATAGAGTCTTACATATCCTATATAGTATCACGCAATATATATATATATATATACAATCGAGAGTGTTAATGCCCAGAGGCAACCCTTTTAGTATTAATCAAAAGAAAACTATTGCAATATTCATCATGTGATAATTTCGTCTGAGTTTTTCTATTTATTAGATAAAACGCTTAAAATGATCGGAAATGAGACTATCATGTAGAATTGAAATTCGAAGAATATATATATATTTTTTCCTCTGACGATCCCGATCTAATCATTGCAAGTTTAAAGATTACGATGTTAATTCGATCGGTTATATCTCTAGTATTTTGTTTATGTTACGAACGGGAAAAATTCTTCATTTTCGAATTGGGATTATATCGGTCTTAATATCAGTGGCGGATTTAGGGGAGGGGCCATCGCCCCCCCTCCGAATTTTTTTTTTGATTTTTTACAACAAAAATAGATTCAAACTACTTCGATTGGACTCAAAAAATAGCTTTTAGCCAAAATCGCCCCCCTCCCCTTCCAAAATCCTAGATCCGTCACTGCTTACTATTAACATGAATTTTGACTTCTCAATTATTTCTATCGAAGTACCGAATTTTACAAGAACAACAACATACTATAGTGAAAATAAATAAGGAAAAGCTGCTAGCTATTTTAAGACAGATTGATAATGACGCTTAAATACTTGATCATACTCAAAATTCGAAATGTCATGAATTGTTTGAAGTTTATTCCCTGATGAATTTAGATAATATTAATTGAAATTGACATGCTTTTGATGCACATCGATAATGGACTTAAATTAGATTTAATAGATCTTAAAATAAAGTTTAATTTTGTTGAAGTGTAACAATAGTGTGGAAAGTACATTATTATTCTAGTTGTATTTTATAGATCTTAAATATTTACAGTAAAGAATACTGATTAAAAGAATTGAAGCATCTCAACAAACAATAATATACAGATGTAGGTTCTTGACAAAAATTGTTATCGTCTATTTATAGACATATTCCGTTAACTCATAAGTATTCAATCATTTCGAAGAACTTCTTTCATAAGTAGAGCCAATCAAACTTAGTTTCTGAATAGAAATAAAACACTCAATAAATCAAGGTCATTCATATTTTTCAATTTATTTTAGTATATTGTCGAAACTCAAGGTGATACATTACTTCCTCATTATTATGCGATGTACAGATTAACCGTTGATGATAAAGAAAATTATATCTTGGTTATGCGGAATATATTATCAAGTAAATTAAAAATTCATTTTAAATATGATGTTAAGGTAAAAACAAATAAATCGAAATATATTTTTTTATTCATACTAAATTAATGTTCAGGGTTCAACTGTTGATCGAAGTGCAACCGATAAGGAAAAATTAAATCCATGTCCAACATTAAAAGATAATGATTTTTTAGAAAAAAAACGTATTATTGAATTAGGTCCTGATCAAAAACATATTTTTATGGAGAGACTTAAACGTGATGTTAATGTAAATAGAAATTAAATTCTAAATTCAGAATAATCACACTTATTATTTTAGTTTCTTGCTACTCAACATAAAATGGATTATTCATTACTTATTGGTATACATGATCTTGATCAAGGTGGTGTCGGTAAGAATTTAATTTATATAACAATATGAAAAACACTTATTTTCTTAGGACGTGAACGAAAATTGTCCGGTATAGATATGAATACATCGGATTTATCTGGAAATGATTCATCAGATGGATCTGGTAAATCAAATTTTTGATAATAAAATTGAAATTGAATATTTTTCTTTTGTAGAAAGTCCTACACATATAGGTGATGATATTTCTTTTGATGAACCATTTCGAATGCGAAGTTCTGAATGTAAATTAAGAAAAAAAATTTTTTTAATTTTATATTTATTTTTTTTGTTTAAAGCATCAACACGTCGAGAATTTTATAATCTTGGTATAATTGATATATTAAAAAATTATGGTATGAAAAAAAAGAGTGCACATGTAGCAAAAACAAAATTATCAGGTTCAGATGCCGATGGAATATCAACTGTTCGACCAGAAATATATGCGCGACGTTTTTTAGAATTTATTGATAAACATTTTATTTGAGATTTTTCGTCTTCTTCTTCTTCTTTTTTGTTTTTGTATTTTATATTTGCAATAGTGCCCTTTTCTTTTTTGTTCGTACAGTGTGTTTGAATGTTTAAATTCCGGTTGTTTGTATGTCTTGTTCATTTATTTGTTTTATTATGACCGGAGAATTACTACTGTTTAACATGCATGCGCGCGAGTAGTTCTAGTCATGTGTAACTCTTTATTAAACTCGAGTTTTCTTTGTTTTCCTTATTTCTATTCAGTTATGTATCGCTGTGGTTAATTGAATATATATTCGATGTTTTATGTGAAAGCGCTAGCGCCTTTCTATTTCTGTCTTCTTTACATTTATGGCTAGTTCGATGTTTTCTGATGGATTGAAAACTTAAATATACGTATATATATATATTTATAACATTATATATTAATCTTTTAAAACTATTTTCTATATTTATGGGTTGTTATGAAATAGTTCTTCGCTGAATAGACAATAGACGAACTTTGAGTAATAGGGAAATGCGTTAAACTTGCCACTCTGGTACTAGATAATGATCTTACTTAGGACAATGGAATCAATACTCGAATCATATTGTTAATGAGTCCTTAGGGTATGAAGTGGCAAGTGACTAGCTTTATTGTCTCTGTAAAAATGCTCGATTCTTCTTACAATTTTAAACTGTTACGAGTATTTATGATATAGTTGAGCAAGAACGTAATATTAATAAAAAGCATATTTTTTCTCTTGCGTTCTCCGTGAAAGTGGCGCATTTTTTCGTTCGAAAAGTACGAAGAAGTACAGCATATACCACTTATCGCGTAAATAAATAACCATTGACATCACACACTTTCACAGTCAGATACTTGTATCAACATTTATACAGTCATTTACTAATTCCTATATAGTTATCTAAAGATATATTATAACAAGTTGTTATTCATAGAATTCTTTTTGATATTTTAGTAAAAGATCAAATATGATTCCGTTTGTTGTCGATTTGGAAGATGAACGTGCCATTGAATTAGAATTAGTTGGTGGTAAAGGAGTAAATTTAGCGATATTATATCAACAAAAATTCTGTGTTCCTAATGCTTTTATCATTACAACTCATGTCTATGAATCTATTCTTAATAATCCGGAAATAAAAAATGCTTTATCAACAATCGATAATCTTAATATTGATAATATAGCTGAATTAGAAAATATTAGTAATCATATTAAAACTATAATTTGTAATATAACTTTACCAAATGATATAATCGATTTAATATTTAAATATTATGATAAATTATCCCAGGGAGCTAATAATACAAATCTTCATGTTGCTGTACGAAGTAGTGCTACAGCTGAAGATTTACCTGAAAATTCTTTTGCTGGACAACAAGATACATATTTACATGTAACAAAAGAAAGTTTAATTGAAAAAATTCAAGAATGTTGGGCCTCATTATTTACTGCTCGTGCTATATCATATAGAAAGAAATCAAATATTAATTATAAAATAATTCAACTCGCAGTAATTATTCAAGAAATGATTTCTAGTGAAGTTTCAGGTGTTGCATTTACAGCTAATCCTATAACAGGTTTTCGTAATGAAGTTATTATTGATTCAACATATGGATTAGGTGAAGCATTAGTATCAGGTTTAATTACACCAGATCATTATGAAATATTAACTGAAAATAATGAAATACGTCGAAAAATTATTGGTGAAAAATCTCTTCGTATTATTGGTAAAAAAAATGGTGGTATTGAAACATTAATAACTAACGATAATGAAAGAGAATTAGAAGCATTATCTGATAAATATATTATTCAACTTAGTAAATTAGTTAAAGAAATTGAAAAAATTTATAATCATCAACCACAAGATATCGAATGGTGCTTTATGAAGGAAAATTTTTATATTTTACAAGTTCGACCGATAACAACTTTATTTCCAATACCACCCTATGCGTTTAATCAATCAGGTTTACGATGTATGATATCATTCGGTACTATTCAAGGATTTCTTGAACCTATAACACCATTCGGTGAAAGTACTGTACGTACATTACTTGGTCATTTCTTACGAAAAGTTGGTATTAATCGAAATACAACAACTGAAGATGATATATCTTCTAATCCATTACAACATAAAATATTTAAATCATCAAGAAATCGTTTATGGATTGATATAACTGGTATATTAACATCACCAATTCGAAGTATATTTAGTCTATCGATGATTGATACTGGAATGGATAAAATTATAAATCATATAAAATATTCCAAATCATTTCCAATAAAATCAATGTTTAAAACTTATATCTATTTAATGTTATTTATTATTCCTCTTATATTTAGATCAATACGAAATTTTATATTTCCTCGTTATGGAAAAAAATTATATATGGATCAGATGAATAAATATCATGAGTTTATTGATCGAGGTTTTAAAGATGAATACAATCAAAATTTTACGAATTGTGTTCAACATTTTCAAAGAATTTTATCGATATTGCCGTTACGTTTAATGCATTATGGTGCTAGTTGTGTTGTTCCTGCGATTATCTCGTTGAAAATATTACAAAAATTAAGTAAAAATCCAATGGATGCACTTGCCTTAACACGTGCTGTTGAATCAAATCCAACAACCGAAATGAATCTTATCTTATGGAAAATAACTATTTTAATACGAGAAAATGATCATATTTTAAAATTATTTCAAAATGAATCAACAATAAATTTAGTAAAAATGTACAAAGAGAAATTATTTGAGAAAAATATTCAATTCGAAATCGAAGAATTTTTTCATATTTATGGTTGTCGTGGTATTGGTGAAATTGATATTGGTCGTAAACGATGGTCTGATGAACCACAAATAATTCTAGAACAAATAAAAAATTATTTGAAAATTCTTAATCCTATTGATAAAATTCATGAACAAAGTAAACAAAGTGCGTATGAAGCATTGACTCGTATTGAAAATCATTTAAAATGGTCATTTATTCAACGACCATTGATAAATTTATTATTTAATCGTTTAAAAATCTTATTTTCATTACGAGAATCACCGAAATTTCATGGTATTATTCAAACATTTGGTAAATGTCGAAAAGAACTTTTATCTAAAGCACAATTAGCAGTTAACGAAAAATTTATTTTACATAGTGATGATATTTGTTTTTTATATATTGATGAATTACAATTATTAGCTTATGATACGGATCATAAACAATATACGAAAAGAAATTATTGGAAAAATTTAATAGAACAACGTCAAATAGAATATAAGCAGCAAATGTCTTGTAAACGTATACCATTAATATTAATGTCTGATGGAACAACATATTATGATGCTAGCACGATACCAGATGATAATAAAGATCGTGTTGAATTAATGGAAGGAGAATTTCTTGGTAGTCCAGTATCTCCAGGTATATACGAAGGAAAAGTACGAATAGTTAATGATCCAATAAATTCTGAATTGCAATCTGGAGAAATATTAGTTTGTACTGCTACTGATCCAGCATGGACAACATTATTTCCAATTGCTGGTGCGTTAGTTTTAGAAATGGGTGGGATGCTTCAACATGGTGCTATAGTTTCAAGAGAATATGGTTTACCGGCTGTTGTTGGTGTATCGAATGCTAAAAATATATTTCATAATGGTCAATTTATTCAAGTGAATGGATCCAATGGACGAATTAAAATTTTATCGGATTAATAAGTTTATGATATATCGATATACATAATTATAGATGTAATATTACACTTCATATTTTGAGTATTTAATAAAATATTAATATACTGTAAGAATTGTTTCCTATGAATCATATAATTAGTCATCCTAAAATTGAAAGACTGCTTTTGGTAACTATAGAACATGTTGACTCATTCATTCCTAACAAATCTCAAGCATGAAAGAAATGTGGTAATGTTTGATTCTTGTTTCCAAGGAAAAGAAAAGATTTACTTCTTTTTCTTTCCCTTCTCTCTAGCAGGTAAGCCGGAGTACATTCAATGAATCATTTCATTAATATAATGTATGTTTGTCTTACATTGACAAGTTCCATATAAAAAAAGACGTAACAGCATAGTTGTTATACAAACACTTTTCTTATCGAAATGTTTCAATAGGTAAGAGGAATGAATGAAACAAAAAATTCTCTATATATTTTATTCAATTTCAAGGTTTTTCTATATGATTTTAATTAATCTGATTTTATTTCTTCAATTGGTAAAGTATAAAATACCGAAGACAAAAAACTCATACATTAAGAAAATTATTTTTAGACATTAGTAATTAGTTTAATATCATGGAAGAATTGTAATAGTAAAACAAATGATATTAAACTAATAAATCTTACAGTAAGTCCTGATCCAATTATAGTTCCAGGATTAGTTTCAATAACGATTACTATATATACTCATCAAAATTTCACAAGTCCAGTAAAGGTATTTATATTGATTACACGCAAAATGGATAACCTTGAAATTTATTCATATAGGCAGTTTTATCATTAGAGAAAAAAATTCTAATCGGTTATTTTCCGGTGCCATGTTTCAGCATCGGTTCATGTACATATGAAGATCTTTGTACTCTATGTACAAAATGTAATTGTTCGATGGGAACTGTAAGTATACATATAAAAAACAAATTTTTTCGTATTTATAATTATTCTTTTTTTCTAGGGAGAACATACATTTAATCTACCGATTACAATTGATTCTAGTTCATGGATGCTTTCTGGAAATTATCAAGCACAAATTAATTTAGAAACTAGTACAAAACAAAAAGGTTGTGTTAAAAT